>VYZX01013814.1:73019-140118 GCA_013401335.1 Brachypteracias leptosomus | reverse complement strand
AAGGTAAACCCACCACACAGACACTATATCCAAGGCAAGTTACTGGCAAGAAGTAAGGCCTTTGCAACATTCCCATCTCAGCCTTTCTACAATTTGTATTTTCTTTCAGTGTTAGTGCTTCATTGCCTATGTCCTTCTGAACTTCAGAGGCAAAAAAGGTGGAGAAGGGTGTTTGGGGAGAATAAGTATCTTAAATAGACACATGAGGCCTTACATGTGAATGAATCTAGCTTCCTGTGTTTCACAGAATGATAGAAGGGTTTGGGTTGGAAGGGACCTTATGGATCATCTAGTTCCAACTCCTTGCCCTGAACAGGGACACCTCCCACTAGACCAGGGTTGTTCAAGGCCCCATCCAAACCAGTCCCGAACACATCCAGTGATGGAGCATCCATGACCCCCCCGGGCAACCTGTGCCAGTGTCTCACTACCCTCAAAGTGAAGAACTTTCTATTTTCCAATCTAAATCTACCTTCTTCCAGTTTGAAGCTTTTACCATAGTCCAAGGGCTATGAAGCCCTTGTAAAAAGCCCCTCTCCAGCTTTCTTGTAGGCCCCTTTCAGATGCTGGAAGGCCACAATGAGGTCTCCCTGGAGCCTTCTCTTCTCCAGGCTGAACAACTCCAACTCTCTCAGCATGTCCTTGTAGGAGAGGTGTTCCAGCCCTCTGATCACCTTTGTAGCCCTCCTCTGAACCCACTCCAACAGGTCCATATCTTTCTTGTGCTGGGGGCTCCAGAGCTGGACGCAGTACTCCAGGTGAGGTGTCGCAAGAGCAGAGTAAAGGGCCAGAATCACCTCCCTTGACCTGCTTGCCACACTTCTTTTGATGCAGCCCAGGACACGGTTGGCTTTCTGGGCTGCACTCATGCATTGTTGGCTCATGTTGAGCTTTTCATTAACCAACACCCCCAAGTCTTTCTCCTCAGGACTGCTCTCATTCCATACTCTGCCCGGCCCATATTTGTACTTGGGATTGCTCTGACCCAGGTGCAGGACCTTGCACTTGGCCCTGTTGAACTTCATAACGTTGGCATAGGCCCACCTCTCGAACCTGTCAAGGTCCCTCTGGATGGCATCCCTTTCCTCCAGCATGTCAACCACACCACGCAGCTTGGTGTTGTCCGCAGACTTGCTGAGGGTGCACTTGATCCCACTGTCCATGTCACCGACAAAGATGTTAAACAGCACCAGTCCCAGTACCAAGCCCTGAGGGGCACCACTTGTCACTGGCATCAATTTAGACATGGAGTCATTGACCACAACTGTTTGAGTGCAGCCATCCAGCCAATTCCTTATCCACCGAGTGGTCCATCCATCAAATCCATGTCTCCAATTTAGAGACCAGGATGCCATGTGGGACAGTGTTGGACACTTTGCACAAGTACAGGTAGATGATGTCAGTTGCTCTTTCCTTATCCACTGACACTATAACTCCATCATAAAAGGCTACCAAAGTCATCAGGCATGATTTGCTCTTGGTGAAGCCATGCTGGTTGCCACCAATCACCTCCTTGTTTTCCACAAGCCTTAGCAGAACCTTCAGGAGGATCCATGATACTGCCGGGCACAGAGGTGAGACTGAATGGCTTATAGTTTCCTGGGTCTTCTTTTTCTCCCTCTTTGAAAATGGGGATTATGTTTCCCTTTTTCTGGTCACTGGGAACCCCACTAGACTGCCATGACTTTTCAAATATGATGGAAAGCAGCTTAACAACTTCATCCACCAGTTCTCTCAGGACCCACAGATATATCTCTTTGGGTCTCATGGGCTTATACACCCTCAGGTTCTTTAGATGGTCTCAAATTTGATCTTCACTTCAGTGGGCAGACCTTCATTCTCTGGGATTGCCTCTTGGTTTCCTCTGGGATTGCCAAAAATTGATGAAGGATGTCAATACTCATCCCACAGCAGTTTAAAATGCTTATTTTCCCTTCGACCTTCCTAAAGAGCCTTCCTTCTGGCAGGAGTAGCATGGCTTTGGCAGATTTACCTTTCTGGATCAGGATTGTGAAAGCAAAGTCTGCTTTTATCTCCATCTAATATTAATTGTTCAAATAAAATGCAGAAAAGTCACTCAAATGCCTTAATACCTAATCCACAGTGGTATATTTTATACCCTGTTTTCCTCATTCATCCAGAGATGATCTAGATTTGTATGATGTCCTTAGTGTTTTCATTTCCTTTTTACATAAGCTTTACTTACTGTGGCTCTTTACTTACTCCTAGGAGTTTCTCTAAAGCATAGGATAGTTGCCCTTCATATATGTCACAGGAATAATGAAAAATTTTCACCTTAGTAACAAAGCCCAGATGGGAAATAGAAGAGAAGAATGGCTAAGGAAAAAAGGGTAATCCACAGGGATTCAAGATGTCTTCTATTCTATGGGTAGGAAAAGAGCATCCCATTTGTTAGGGACCCTTTGATCAATCAATGCAAGGCACTCCCCAGCCAACTGCTGCTTCTGTAGAGGCTAAACAGCGTTTTTGGTGTAATGGTGAACTTGGGGATGTCTCTTCTCTGGAGCTCCCAGTATCACGCTGCTGCCTTTCCTGCTGGGGTACGTTCCACCACTGAGCTTTCCCAGTTTTCCCCCTCAGTTTACCTAGATAGTTGAAGAGTGCCAAATCTCAAAACACAGTCTACAGATCCTTCAATTTAGGGCCTCAAGGAATCAAAGTCTTAGGCTTTGGCTGGTTGGTTTGCTGTAGACTTGTATACATATTCTCAACATAGCAACAGCTGAGAAGATGTCTTCCTTTTCAAAGTTTACTGTCCCAAAGAGTATTTTTCCCCTGCAACCTCTGTGGACTTCTAGAATATCTAAATATGCAGCAGTTGCCAGTAATACAGCAGCTACTTATCATCAGGTTTCATATGTGTATGCTGTCTTGATTTTTCTGTTACAGAAAGGCATACACTAATGTGGTGACAATGTGAAGTTGCAACCCCCATATAGCTCTTTGAAAAGATCATTCAGGGTGAGGATGGTGGACATATGCTCTCTGAACTGCTCTTCATGTAGCTCTGACTATAGAGAATGCATCCATGTGTGTGTGATGAACTGCTGGTGCTCGGAATATTTAAGCATAGTCACAGATCTCTTGCTCCTCTTCCTTGAGCACACAAAAGCCACACATATATGACACCTGGAATGCAAAACCTGGAGCTCACGAACGCCCATACATCTCATCTGACTCCTCCCCACTGTTCCTTTATCACCTTTACAATCAGCCACTACCTGGACAAAATGGTCATTATTTTTTCATTGCTTCCATCTTTCTTCTCCTCCTCTCATCTTATGAGACACTAATTTTTAGAAAGTATTTGGGACCATTTGCTTCTTATTAATGAAGAATTTATGAATTGCTTTTGTTGCTTGCTGCATTTCCCACTCCTACTATATATTTTTAGAACAATTTTGGATTGCATTAACAAATTCTATTTTCCTAGTTCTCTTGGAAAGCCTGAGAGAATGTTTCTGGTTTCACCTTCCCCATTTTCAGTTTCTGTAACCAGCTCTTTTGCTGTTGTTTTCAGGCCTTTGATCAGTCTCCTGTAACTGAACTAAATGATCAACCTCTTCTTCCTTAAGTGGCTGATTTTTTTTTTTTCCTTCTAATGGGGAACATTCCTGTTGACTTTGTATTTTTCTGTGTGGCACCCAGAAAAATAAAAAAGATTTTGCTTCATTCACAATGGCTTATATTTATTATATTTCTTAAAACGTATTTCTTCTGAGAGGCTTTTCTTAACACTAATACATTTGTAAATCTCATGGTGGTACACATTTATGTAACTTCATGAAACCACCTTTAGGTGATTCACCCCTTCCCAAAGAGCCTAAACACTAGTTCTGAAAGCAACATACTTCATTTTGGGTATGAATAAAGAATAGTACCGTTGCGCAAATTACTTTTATACTTCTGCTTCTCAATATAAAATATGTTGATATGATAGGGATATATAGAGATAGATCTGTTGGCCCACCCCTTCTGTGTTCCATGTTACAGAAGTTTGATTATTACATTACATTTTTTTATCTGCAGTACTGCAGGACAAGCTTATAAAAACCCAGCTGTCTCTGTGCTCCATATATCAAAAGTAATGACCAGATAATCAAAATTATGTTCCAATTCTAGAACATTCATTACTGGTGGCATTGTACAAAGCAGATATAAAAACAAGCAGAGTTTTTGTGCTAGGATGATTAGAGCGAATTGCACTAAAAACATAGAATAATTACTGGTATGTTTTGACTCAAAGTCAATAAAGAGCAGTTTATTCAGCAAAGTTATTTTAAGATAAACTTAGAAATAAACAAAAATGGATCTTTTAGCCTGGCTTAGTCAGGAAGCAATATTCAGTGTCCTATCTTTCTGGGAACAGATCTTTCCTCATTTGGGCAGAATGAATGCAACCAAGAAAAATGTCCAAAAAAAAGTAAACCCAACCCTTAAGAACTCCTCATGGAATGGGAGAGGCAACTTCAAAGACCTGCTCTGCTGTCATGTCTCATAACAGAAGAATTCCAGGCTATTGCTGAGTTTTTTGATCTTCCCGTTTTTTGTTTGGTAAGAATTTACACTGACTGGAACCCAAATAATCTCACTGCAGAGCATCTAAGTCCAAGTTCTAACTTTGAGTTAGTTGCTTTGGTGTTCCCTGTTGTTCCTTGTTGGTATGACTAATTAAATATTTGCTGATCTTGAGAAAAGACTTTAAATCCTAAATTACTGTTAGGGATGTAAAAAGGCTCAGTCCATGCTCAGAAACAGGAATTGTGCCTTGGTATTTTATATGCCGACTGAATGCCATTATTTCGAAAACCGCCTCTTGAGTTTTGCCATGAAAATCTCTGGAAAGCTTGAGATTTTATCATGAAGGAAACAGATCAAAAATCCGTTGCATTTGTTCACAAAAATTGTTTTCTGGACATTTCCAATCAGCCTGCAGCTTTTTGAAGGCAAGACTCCAATGGCAATGAACTCATATGGGATGAGGATCACAAAGAAATATTTTGAGCACAAGCCTTCAGGTTTGTCCTTCAGAGACTGGAAGACAATCCTTTTTACTGAACAGCAGTCCATCAGGCCAAGTTCCCATGAAAAATTTTGCCACTTTGAAGTTCAGTAATGTCGATATGTCTACTGGAGCAATGTGTTACAGAACGTGACTAAGAGTGGCAGAATATAGCCCTTCAAAAGTGAGTTCAGATACAAAGCTCCTGAGTCAATGGAGATGCTCCCATTGTAGATGCTCTCAAAGCAGCATTCTACTCAGAGAAAACATCTACATCTGTAATATTCCTGCAGCTATATATGATAGTATATGGCTTGAATAACCAGTAACATAAGCATGAATTCATTTGTTTCAGAAAATAGAGACTGACGAAACAATTCCAAGTTGTTATCAATTGTCAGCTGACTTCTTTTTGAAAATGTCCTTTAATGACTTTGTTTATTGTATAATACTTATTGTATTCACTAAGGTGCTATGTTTGCTGAACTCTGGACCATGCTGTGATGACAGGTGACCCTGTTTAAATGAGCTTTTACAGAAATCTATTTCAGAACTGAGTATTTAGAAGAGAATTGTGATGGCAATTTTGTCGGTTGATGGTCTCAAAAGACGACAAGACACTTGGACCTTTAGTAGCTGTCACAGGAATATCAGATCAGCTGCCATTCTAGAGGAGAGGGAAAAGATCACTCCATGAAATTAGATTTCAACACAGCTCCACTCATACATACAGGAATAAAAAAAGCATATAGTAAAGTGCTGGGTCATGAGCTATATGCTGCATATGTATTTATTGCAGGTCTGTGGGCCACAGTCCCTGTTCATTCAAAACACCTGCTCAGTGATAGTCATTTTACAAGGACAAGATTCATAATCAGTGTCAAATAAAACATCAGGCTTCCATGAAGGTCATCACAAAGTCATTTGTCCTCCCAACTCACATAAATATATCGAACTTGTGTATATTTGTGCATCTTATTGCAGGTGAGATTTTTCTCCACCATTGAAAATCCTTGTGAGTGCTGTTTTTTGTTATTTAAAGATAATGCTGTGTGGGATCTCCCATTAAAAAAAACCCAACATGTTTGTGAATACCCATTTAATAACAAGTATAATGAAATTAGAGTAGAAAAGGGCAGATTATAACAGTACATGAATTTGCCCATTGTAGACAATTGAAAAGGTGTTTCATGACAATGTCATCTTGTTGTGACCTTTTTTAATTCTAAAAATGCAACAAAATGTGTATAATTTTTGAACTAAGAGAAGTGGAGACAGGATGAGCATTTATTCTGTGGCCATGAAGATTTGGGACTTGTGACCCCCCTCAGTGAAAACAAAATTGATAATGTCAACCCATCTCTGGCAGACAGCACCTCACATTGATTTTTTACATAATTCAACACAATTGATGGCCTTTTCAGGACAAACTGGAGACTGATATGTTATGGAGGCCAAATTCTTCATCCTTCTGGAAAAGAGGGTCCCTTGAGGCCATGATTCATGTTTAGTGGTGTGACCATTGAGACTGTGAAGAAGTGGGACTACATTATGGCTGATGTGAAAAGACTCACAGTAGAAAACTGCCTCCACTGAAATTCTTATTGTCATAAGACATCCAAGCCCCCCTTTTTCTCCCTCTGTCTTTTCCCAAATAGTAGTAAAAATAATTAGACTACCTTACCCATGTTTGGTTTTGCATATGGACTCACAGATGTATTGCCATTGGCTGTCAGGCCAGCCATGATAAGCCCAACCAGCAGAAAAGAAAAGCTGAATGGAAAACAGCACAGCTTCCTTGCTGATGCTCTTCTGCTTTGCCCTCGGTTGTATTGCTCAGACAAATGAGCATCTGTGGGATAAACCTGGGCATAAAACTGCAACGTGTCCATTTTCTTTTACTGTCTGTGTCTGAGCTTTCACTGTGGCTCCTGGATGATTATGATGAGATCTCTTCAGGATAAGAGCAAATGCACAAGTCCTTCTCATGAAGTAGCTTGTGTATTGACCCCACCTGCCCTCAGTGAGCTCCTTGTACAGGGACAGGCAAATATAACATAATAAGCCTAAGGGTGCTGGGTTTTAATTCACTCTCTCATAGAAAATCTTTTTACTATAAGAACCACCACCTCTACCAAACAGCTGGTGCACAGCTCTCATCATGGTGCCGTGGTTTTGACCACGCAGATGGCCAGTCTCTGGACACCACACACCTCATGCAGGATCAGGCAGAATAAACTTCTGTTCCTGAGGTGGATGTCCCCAGAATTCCTTCTTTACTGGAGAGGTCTGTTATTTTTAAGTACCAGCAAAAATATCTCTGCTGTTTGGAAACAATAGTAGCTGAAGCACATTGTTCTATCTTATTTTCTTTTTTTTTTTTTTGCTTATGTGAATCAGTGATGAACACGGTCTGTATTCGTTGATGGTATGCAAAATTCAGTACTTGTAAGAAACTATTCTTGCAGCATAATCAGGTAATTAGATGTTTTGTCTTGCACTGTTTAGTGTAAAGTACTCTGAATAACAATATGGCAGCTCTTTCCAGAAAACTTTACAGGCTGCTTGTTGCAAGCTGCAAGTTAACTTTAATTGGGTGTCCTGAGATTACTACAAGGAAGCTAATAACCGTGGTACAATAGCAAGAAGCTACATCTTTTCACTGTTGTCAGTGTTGTAAATAAAGGCTAATTTTCCAATGGACTCACTTTCTCCAGTGATCGGGTTTATCAAAAGAGGTAAAACCTGATCCCGTAATTTCTGCAGACTCTGTAATATGCAAACACATCAGTGGCACTGTGTATGAGTGAGTGTGTGGGGGTGGGGGCTGACAAAGGAGAACTACATTTTGAAATAACAACATGAATTTTATTGAAACAGCAATGAGTTGTTTGCCCTTTTATTTAGCCTTTATGATAGCAAATAGAACTTGGCTTGGCTTGCCAGTCAAACCTAGAAATGAGGAGGGGGGGAAAAAGCAGCCAAAAACCTCAGTATAATTTTGAGTTAAATGATGTTTGGATCAAACTCAATGCATATTTTTATATACTGTCCTCCATACAGAGAATTACAAAGCAGTTTACAGAGAAAGTCAATCATCAGAAGCTAAAGCAAAAAGGAAGGTTTTAAAAGCAAGAAAAATTCAGTAGCTGGGAGGAATCGTGGGTATTTTTATTGGAGTTCTGAGAGAAATGAGAAAAATTCTAGGTAAACCACTATTTTTTCTGTCTTTTGGTAGGCAAGGTACTGTATTCAGTTTTGTCAGAAAATGGCACATTGTTTTTAATAATACCAACTCTGAATGGTTCATCTTGTCAGAGGCATGTCGGTATCATCCAACCTCAGATCTGTTCCAGTTTGGCTCTGAATAGTAGCCACATGGATTTCTTGCCATAATTAGGAAACAGAGCTGCTGAGATAGAGCTTCATTGATTACAAGCTTTTTTCCTTTTTCTTTTTTTTTTTAATGAAACCTGATATCCTCAAAATACGATCTACATGGTCCATTTTGAGGGTGAGTTTAAAAAAGATTAGAACAGAATGCTGTGATAGCATTCTTGTTATATTTATGTGAACACCCACATATGTAATATATTCTACTCTTTAATATTTTTTATATTGGAGCAGATTCCCCTATCTCTCGATTCAGTTTTGCATAGCTATTGAAACAATTCAGGCTAGGCTTAACTTTATTACTTTAACTTGCTTTATATTTATGGCTATCAATCAATTAGTAGTTTTGAGTGTGTGGTTTTAGTGACACTGGGTGTAGGAGGGCCATCATGGTAACCAGGTCCAGCCCTAGAATGATGGGTACTCACAGAGTCAGCATTCCAAAGGCTGACTGCCCCTCCAGACTCTCATGGGCACCCCAATATACAAAGTGCTTTCCACACCTTCAAAACACTCCAGGCAAAGCTGAATTTTCACCTATTGGCTCTCCTTTAGTTGAGAAAGCCCTTCCCCAAAAAAGCAAGGCAACACCTACTACATTGTACTGCGTTCACTGAGAGTTCTTTGTCTTCCTGTCTTGCACTGACAGCTCAGCCTGGAATAAACCTCAAGAAATAAGAAGGAAATAGATGTGAATCTCTTTTTTTTTTTTTTTTTGACTTACACTGGGTGTGGAATAGCCCCAAAGCTTACAAGCAGCACATTAGTGGACAATAATTCCCAGCTTAAAAGCTTAACCAAGCCAGTCATTTGTTGCTGGTCAAATTCTTCAAATTCTTCCAACAGATGTGGGTATGAAGTGTTCTGTCAAAGAATTTGATGCATGAGTGTCAGCCTGGTGGGGAGATGGGGTCCTATCAAAGCCTGGAATTTGTTCAACTGCTTTCAGGAAGTGAAAGGAGATGTGAAGTAGCAGGGGTCAGTTACAGCCCCACTGTAAACAGAGAAAAGGAAAGGGAAGAGGTGTAAAGCTGTACACACTGATGGGTGTAGAGCAAGGCACGATGTTGCTTCTTAGTTGTCAGGAGAGGAAGCAGCTCTTTACGCTGCACCCTGGTGAGCTGCTTTATTTCAATGGGGGAGTTGGAATGTGCTTTATTCTCACCGACTGGAAGTATGTGGTGGGATATTGTGATAGAAAACTATTAGTCTAGCTCACCAAAGAGGCAAGAAGTTGCAAAATGCCCTTGTTTAATGTGGGTGACATGAAATGCTTTTGTCAACGGTTTCATCAACAGTGTCATTTTAGGAAGCACTGACTCTAGGAGATGCTATGCCTCAGGCTCTCTTCAAGAATATTTTTGAAGATTATTGTGATTCCATTCATCACTTCTCTAAATAACAACCTCTAGCCACACAGTTTTTATACGAGTGTAACTTCAGAGACCTTGATATTCATGTTCATAACTGCAAGACAGTTGAGCCCATGAGTGTCCACGTGAAAGAATGATGGTGACTCAAGAGTAAGAAGGTATGTGAGATTGTGTTACAACACTTGTGGTGGGTTATTAAGACATCAGTTTCTGGATACTGAATGTCTTCCTAGTTCAAACATTTTTTTCTGCTGAAAGTAATGTTTGCCTCACCCTCTAAATTGCCCTTCAGCCTGAAGGTGCTAAAATGTTTTTTGATTCACACATTTTCACTTCATATGGATGTCTATTACAAAAGTTTGCAGTGCTTGGGAAACAAAAATGTTTGACTGCAAAAATCAAATAAGACTATGCTTATGATGAGCTTTCTAGTTCAGAAACTTCAGAAATTTACTGCTGCCTCAGATGTGCTCTGTGGCCATCCAGGTCTTCTAAGGTCAAAAGTGCATAAATAACACAACTCNTGGGGGGTGGGGAGGGGGAGGCTGCAGGAGTTGTCCTCATGTCAAACACATGGCTCCAAAGCAGACCTGCTGCTGCCTAAAGCTGAGCCTCTCAGTAATGCTGTTGTCACCTCAGCGATAACATATTTAAGAAGGGTAAAAAACCCACCAAGCAGCAAGCTGTGAAATGTGTGCGAAAAATGTGAAAGAAACAGTCCTGTAGACATCAGGGTGGGAGAGGAAGTGTGGGGGGGAGGTGCTCTAGGCACTGGAGTTGAGATTGCCCTGCAGCCCCTGGAGAAGACCGTGATGAAGCACATTGTCCTCGTGGTGCCCATGGAGGACCACGGTGGAACAGGTGATCATGCTCTAAAGGAAGCCACAATCCACGGAGAGGGGCCCTCGCAGGAGCATGTTTTCTGGCAGGAGCTGCAGCCTATGGTTGAGATCCATGCTGGAAGAAGGGNTAATGTGGGTGACATGAAATGCTTTTGTCAACGGTTTCATCAACAGTGTCATTTTAGGAAGCACTGACTCTAGGAGATGCTATGCCTCAGGCTCTCTTCAAGAATATTTTTGAAGATTATTGTGATTCCATTCATCACTTCTCTAAATAACAACCTCTAGCCACACAGTTTTTATACGAGTGTAACTTCAGAGACCTTGATATTCATGTTCATAACTGCAAGACAGTTGAGCCCATGAGTGTCCACGTGAAAGAATGATGGTGACTCAAGAGTAAGAAGGTATGTGAGATTGTGTTACAACACTTGTGGTGGGTTATTAAGACATCAGTTTCTGGATACTGAATGTCTTCCTAGTTCAAACATTTTTTTCTGCTGAAAGTAATGTTTGCCTCACCCTCTAAATTGCCCTTCAGCCTGAAGGTGCTAAAATGTTTTTTGATTCACACATTTTCACTTCATATGGATGTCTATTACAAAAGTTTGCAGTGCTTGGGAAACAAAAATGTTTGACTGCAAAAATCAAATAAGACTATGCTTATGATGAGCTTTCTAGTTCAGAAACTTCAGAAATTTACTGCTGCCTCAGATGTGCTCTGTGGCCATCCAGGTCTTCTAAGGTCAAAAGTGCATAAATAACACAACTCCATTCACTCCTGCTGCCTATTTACTCTTCCAATGTTTCAGTCCTCATTTCTCTGCCTTCTATTTCTTTGTTTTTCATATTCATGAACTTTCAACTTTATTTGATGCATCTATTACAAACAGGGCTTTAGGAAGCTGGTAGGGCTGTGAATTACTTATACAGGAGGCCAAACCTTCTTGGTTTAACAAGAAAACAAGACACTCACAAACTGGCTCTTGTTCTCAGCCTGCTACTTTTCTGTTAAGATTCAGCTCACAGTATTTCGATACCAATGACAAAAAAACAGATTTCTAAGATTTTCACAGATATACTTGATGGCCACTACATTCCAGACTAGATACTCTTTTGAAGTTTGAACNACCACAACCCCCATTCCTCATTCCTCACTCCCCACCTCCTCCAGTAGAAAAGTCAGGAGTGAAGGAGTGAAATTAAGACTGAGAAGAAGGGGGAGTGGGGGACAATATTTTGTTTTTATTTCTCCCTATCCTACTCTATTTTTAATTGACAATAAATTGAATTCATTTTCCCCAGGTTGAATCTACTTTGCTTGTGACAGTAATTGGTGAGTGATGTCCCTGTCTATATCAGGCCACTGTCTTATTTTCTCCCCCATATGTTGAGGAGGGAGAGTGAGAGAGCAGCTGGGTGGGCAGCTGGTGGCCAGCCAAGGTCAACCCACCACAAAAGTGTATAACCAATAATATCTGAGTGGCAGTATCACTGCATCACCAAGTTTTCAAAGCATATATAGAAACACACACACACACCCCCCTCAGTTTTCTCAGCTCTATGCAGCATGAATACTGAAATACCTTAGGAATTTTGCAACCTCAAGGATTTGATAGAGGGAAAGCCAAAAAAAAACAACCCTGAGGGGAAGCTGATGAAACAGAACCAGGGGATTGAATAGGTTTAAAAAAACAGCAAGTGGTTTAGAGCTGTAATGAGGAAAACAAGCCTCTGGTTCAAAAGCAACTGCTTTCTTGTCCATTTACAGGATAATCAATATCTCATCCTAAAACATCTGTGAGCAGATATAAAAAAGAAAGAATGCTTTATCTTAGAAAAGATTTGCTGACCAAGCCCAAGCTCCATCAGAAATGGAAGCATAAATAACTGCAGAATATTGATAATGATTCTTAGGGAAAAAGAGCTGAATAAACAGCACTGAATAAAATGTAAAATTACATTTTATCTTTCTGTTCTCTTGTAAACCTCTGTGCTAGCAGACATGAACAGTGTCTGCCTCTAGCATTTGATCAGAATTCTTTCTCAGTCAGCCTGTTTTGTTTCCCACCCTTATTTTAAGCAAAATTATCACATTGATAAGTATGTGCTTCATGCATGACATTAGCAGAGCCTGTGTTCTGAATTACTGTGGGATTGGTGCTTTTAGGGAACAGGAACAATTTAGGACCAGAAAATGAGCATGTTTAACTGAACAGATTATCTTTTTCAGCTAATAATAGTTCATATCAAATACCACTCTGTGAAAATAGAGACCAACTTGCACACTCTCTGTAAAAAAAGAGTGGAAAATTTTCCCTAAAGTACTCACATATTATGAAATCAATTTTTCCCTAAAGGACACTGAAAAGTGTTTCAGTCCTAAAGTAGGTCTGTGTGTTGCCTGTGCTCCTTATATATTTATATCGTGGTGAGCAGTACAAGGAACCAACAGCGCTCCCATTTCAGGCCCTGTGTAAAATTGAGCTTAAACTCACAGTAATGACAATGGGCAGTGAATTGTTCAGATCTGGAGAATTTTTGTCTTTAAAGTTCCAGTTAGATCCTATAGTACCTACACTAGCTTAAGCCAAGCATCTAGGTCTTTCAGTAGGTCAAGGCATGCTCTCTTTGCAGCTCCATTATAGAGTGCTGGTCAATCTGCTTTTCTGGTCCACAAACAAAAGCTCACTTTCCACACCAACAGTTCTACAAAATATCTTCTCCTTAGTACGACAGATTATCCTGAAGGCAAGCTTAGCTTTGCACCTTTAAGAAGAGTTCAGCCTGCTACTGGCAAGCCCCCAAGGGAGTGACAGGTTTATTGCCAAGAGAAAAAGATGAGCTGTCTGAAACAACATGCTTCATTCAAGGAGCTCAAATCCTGCACACAACCTGATGCTGGACACCACAATGGGATAGCAGGATGGCAATCAGCCAAGCAGCAGCTAGCTCCATGTTTCCCATGTCATACTCCTTCCCTCCATTTTTTATCATGACAGATTGTCAGTGACAACAGCTGCTCAATATTGCCTTCCAGCTCCTCAGTGCCTGCAGCATAGAGCGGGCTGAGGGTGCTGGGGATGAGGTGCTCTTAGGTGGTTAGAGTGCTGAGCTGAAGGCTACCTAACAAACATGAGAACAAGTTTCTGAAAGGGACCCGTGTTGCCTACTCACAGATCCCTTTTGAGTCTCAAGAGCAACTGGTCTTAAGCTGCTTGCTCTAAGAACTACAGCATTTTCAACCTAAGCCTTTCACAGGGCCATTATACTCACATATTGTAGCTAGAGACATTGAAGTGGTCCAGCTGCAAAGCCTTAGCCAGGCCTGAGTTGCAAGTATTTTCGATGTACTAAAGACACATATAGAACTGTCTTTTGGAAGAGTTCAGCTTCTCCCTTGCGTGGGTAAGGAGATGAGGTATTTTAGCAGAGAGATCCTGTGCTTTCTCAACCACTGGGAAACTATCCACAAGCTTGTATACCTAATTTAAGGCATTGTAGTGTGTTACAGAAACCAGGAGGGTATACAGCAATGCTGTCTTTGCTCCAAAAGCTTTTTTCAATCTATGTAAGTTACATTCAGAAGCTGTACAGCCTTCTGTGGCCTGTGCAACCACACAGACTATGTTACTGCACATGTTTTCCAATTATCCAACTTCTGTGGGAACAGAAGGTCAGTAGATCATCTTAGATAAATATTTTTGTCACCTTGTGCTTGGTATCTAAGCTTTCCAAAGGGTAAACAGCCATGATTTCATCATCAATCTTGGAATGACAAGGTTCTCAAGTGCATGGAGCACATGGCATGCTGCTTCAATGATAGGGGCAGAAGATGAGCATTGACAAATGGAGCAGAGGGTGATGTTTTGATTGATCATTTGCATAGAAGCTTATTGGTGAGGCCTGAGATCTTTGATAAGATGCAAAGATGAAGGTACAGAATTTGAACTCTGTTGCGGCTCTGGGGAGATATGTGGACGGAAAAGACTTTTGAACAGAACAAAAGCACTGTAAAGTCTCTAAGAAGGGAGTAATTCCAAATGCAATAATAAACTGATTAAGCACTATTAGAAATACAGTGAAACTAGCACTAAGCACTGCCTCCCACAGGCAACCCACTGTCTTAAATAAGCACTTAAATAATCCCCATGTGGATTTCTGTACAATTTTGTCTGACCTTTATTTAAAGACCTCCAACAGGGCAATTGACTATGGTTGGTCAAGCTATGTGAATTGGTCCTAACCTAGAGTCAATTCTCTTTCTTTCTTTGCCTACTTTCTTCCTCCTTGTTTTTAAATACAGTTATCCTTTTAGGGGATTTTTTACTTCATCAAAATTTGCTGCATTTTTCTATCCTTCTGTGGCTATTGGTCTCTTGTTTTGCCCTCCCCAAAGCTTTTGTAGCCAGCTCCTGATATTGAGAGGTTTTTTCTTTGTGTGAATCAGCTTTTAAAACCAAAATCTTTGCTACTTCTCCTAAAAATCAGTCTAATACCTATTAAGAAAAAACAGGACTGGATTGTCTCCCTTTATAGCTGCAGTCACATTCAACTTACCTTGGAGGAGAATTTTTTTTTTTAAACACTGTGTCATCCCCTAACACTGCCACCATAACTGGGCCAGGAGTTGAGTATCTGTACCGAGATCAATAGAGATAAGGGATTTCATCCTTGAATGCACAGCCCTGACTTTTAGAGCCTGCAAGATCTGTACTGTTGAACAAGGACTGCAAGATCAGACGAGTCAAGCTGAAAACATAGACATAGCTGTGCATGGCCAGCACAGTAATTCTCTTCCTGGATTTTCCCCTCTTTAAAAGAAAAAAAGATAGGCCTTCCCTCCCATACCAAATATTCTTACAAATTTAACAAACTGCTGCTGACAACCATAGCCACCTCACAGAAAAAAGATCTGTCAAAAGGTAAGAGATTTTGGAGTAGTAGTTCTTCAGTTCTAATTCATACCTTGAAAGAAGAAGGATATATACAACTGTTTTGCTGTCAAAGACACGAAGATATTCTTTCTTCCTCCCACATTTAGCACATTCTTTAACCATGCATAAGACTTTTCCACGGTGGAGGGAACAAGAGAGGAGGAGGAGGGGCAGGAAGGAGGCAAAATTTTCATGCTTTCTAAGATGCAATCTGAAGTGATTATAGAAATACTCATGTTAGTTATACGTCTTTTTGAAGATAAGACCTGTTCGTATCAATCAAAACAGAGTGGCAGCAGCAGAGTAAATTTGGTTCGAGTAGTTCTGCAGAATCTGATGCAGCCTTTTGACATATTTTTTCAATTGTAGACAGGCCCTAATGTCACAGGCACAGCTGGCTTCCCACTCAGCTATCACACACAGCAATGGTGGCTCTCCTCCACCGCAGGTACCTCTAGCATCAGTAAGCCAGGTCTTCCAAAGACCACAGCTTTCCTGTGGGTCTATGGCTTCTCCCATTTTACCTCCATCTTACTGAGCTGGTAAATAAACTCTTCTTAAGGTTTCTTTTTTAAACTTAATTACTAACTTCCAGCAACTGATGATTTCAAACAACACCTTAGGTTCTTCTGAAAGAAGAAGGTGTAAATCTACTAGTACCAGGGGTAAGTAAAGAGCAGTGGGGGAACCAGGAGAGATCTCACAAAAGAGGCTGTTGTGGTTTAACCCCAGCCAGCAACTAAGCATCACACAGCTGCTTGCTCACTCCTCCCTCCTCAGTGGGATGAAGATGAGAATCAGAAAAAAAGAGTAAAACTTGTGTGTTGTGATAAGAACAGTTTAATAACTAAAATAAAATATAATCATAATAAAGAATATAGCAAAAAGAGAGACAGAAATAAAACCCAGAAAAAGCCAAGTGGTGCATAATGCATAATGACTGTTCACTACCCGCTGACTGATGATGCCCAGACAGTCTCTGAGCAGTGATTGTCCCCTCCCAGCCATATCCCTCCAGTTTATATACTGAGCATGATGCCTTAAGGTAGGGAATATCCATTTGGCTAGTTCAGCTGTCCTGGCCATGCTCTTTCCCAGCTCCTTGTGCACCTGCTTGCTGGCAGAGCATGGGAAACTGAAAAATCCTTGACTTGGATAAACATTACTTAGCAACAACTTAAATATCAGTGTGCTATCAACATTGTTCTCACACTGAATCCAAGACACAGCACTGCACCAGCTACTAGGAAGAAAATTAACTCTATCCCAGCTGAAACCGGGACAAAGGTGAAGGTGCTGAGTGATATCCAGGTGTAAAGTCCTGCAGTTACTCACCTGCAGAAGCAGACTGGTGGGGGAGGCATGGGAAATTCCAATTTGCTTTCTGAGATAATCTTGTTACACCCAGTGTTAGACTTACTAAATCATTTCCACTGACACCAGTGCCAACCATTGCATTGCCTCCAGTGAGACTACAGCTGGGCTGATATTTGGCATGCTTGAAAATCCTACCCTAGAAAGTAATGTTTGGCAACACTTTATTTTGATTTTTAGGAGTGTGTTTTGTGGATGGGCAGTCTTTATTTGCATCTTTTTGGGGCTGTAACTGTCTAAAACTGAAGCATTGCTGCTTTTCTGATAACAGATTTATGACTACCTTTTTTTTTAGGTTAACTGTATAACATCAAGAGAATTTTGGTATAATTTCTCTGCCTTGAGTAAACCAGAAAACATAGAAAGGAATAATTTTTAAGTTGCCTTTTCATTTTAAAATTATGCTTATTGCATGGTTGGGGACAACATTTTTGGTAAGTTCTGACTGTATATGAACTGTTTTGCACCTCCTGTGTAATGTAAGTCAAATGAAGAGATGGCTATATATAGTTTTTATCTGTAGCTGGTGATGGGGGACAGTCAATTGTTTCCATAAAAAATAGTTTGCCTATATTTATGTGACAAATGTTAATTGTTCTTCTGAAAGCAATTTCTCTGTATCCACCATAAGCAGTGCTGGTCATTCTCCAAGGTTTGAATATTTAAACAGCTTGGTAATAGGACTGGTGCAGTTATACTATCTTAGATTGACTTTTTCTTGGCTTG
Organism: Brachypteracias leptosomus; assembly: GCA_013401335.1. NCBI lineage: Eukaryota > Metazoa > Chordata > Aves > Coraciiformes > Brachypteraciidae > Brachypteracias > Brachypteracias leptosomus. Next base: position 122,450 of record VYZX01013814.1, on the reverse strand, counting down.
GACATCATAGACTGCAAGGACTAACCACGAAGAAAGCTTGGGACATACTCAAAGCAGGTCTTTCAGGCACAGAAAAGACAATAGGGTCTCTTTTCTGAAAAGTAAATTCTCTAGATATAGAGTGGCATCATCATCAACTAGGTACATCTAAGGGTATGTTCAACACTCCATTTAACAAGAGAAGCTTCTGCACACTATGTAGCCACACTCTCACAGACTACTTATACTTTCCCACCTGAAAGCTGCTCTTTGGAGTTTTATCACTTCCTCCCAGCAGCTGTGTAAATCCTACAGTCTGATGTTCCACTACAGCATAAAGGACTTGAAGAAGGGGCGGTGTGGAAGCACACTAGTCATTCAGTGAATAAATGTGTCAGTGGTGGAGTGCATTGAAAATTATCTGTCTGTGAAGAGTCCTAACAAAAATAGAAGTGGTCTGCAGCTACTCACAAAGCTCTTCAGTCCCCCCCCAAGACGCTGCAAAACAAACAAGTTGCATCTTTGGAATATGGACTTGAGAATGAAGTATGCTCAGGGGAAAAGGTTACAGGAGGCAAGGCACTTGTTTCCAGCCTCAACATGAAATACATTACCTGCTTTTATCAGGTAGACAGACAGATAGTTTGTAACCAGCCTTTCTTGGCACTCAAAGGCAGACCCTAGACTATGACTGCCATTCTAATGACAGTCACATCTTAAATATAAATAAAACTTAAGTACAGAAGAACTGTAGTAATGGGTTTTTTTGTTGTTTTTTTTTTTTGCTGCGGAGATTAGCTTCAGGGCAGGTAAAACTGAACTGGGCAAGGGATCTAAAGCCAAAAGGGCCGTCGAAAAGCTCTTTTGAAGGCTTTTCAGAAGCCGTGAAAAGTGTTTTCTGAGCCGGGGGCTGGCAGCTTGTGGGCGAGCTGTTGAGCTGTCGTGGGCGGACCCATTGATCAGGTGATAAGTAGCTTCGAGGGCAAGAAAACAGTGATTGTGTGAGCCCCGGGGGGGGCCGCAGCTGTTTTCAGCTCGTTGGGCGGGGCAGTGAGCTCCTGTCAGTGCACAGGGTAACTTCACTCACCAGTGCGACTATCTCCTGTGTGGTAAGTATGCACTGGAGAGCCTGATATCGTGACCAAAACGGGTTAGCTTGGCAGTTGGTATGGGCAGGGCGTATGGGCAGGACGCAAGGTGCTGCAATCTACTCAAGGAGTGATGGTGGCTACTCGGAGGAGGAAGACTGTGCTCCCAGCACAGTCCTTGTGGGGGATTTCAACCACCCTGACATCTACTGGAAAGACAACACAGCAAGGCACCAACAACCCAGGATGTTCCTGGAATGCGTAGATGACAACTTCCTCCTTCAAATGGTAGAGGAACCAACAAGAAAAGGTGCTATGCTGGACCTTGTTCTCACCAACAGGGAAGGGCTGGTGACCAACGTGAGGCTCAGAGATAACCTTGGCTGCAGTGACCACAAAGCGGCAGAATTCAAGATACTCAGGGCAACTAGGAGGATGTATTCTAAGCTTAAGACCCTGAACTTTAGGCATGCGGACTTTGACCGCTTCAGGGATCTGCTGGCCAAAGTACTGTGGGACAAAGCCCTAGAGGGAAAGGGGGCCTTTATTGTGGTCTTCCAGTATCTTAAGGGGGCCTACAAGAAAGCTGGGGAGAGACTTCTTAGGATGTCAGGTAGTGGTAGGACTATGGGGAATGGCTCAAAACTAGAGATGGGTAGATTCAGATTAGATGTTAGGAAGAAGTTCTTCACCATGAGGGTGGTGAGGCACTGGAACAGGTTGCCCAGAGAGGTGGTGGAAGCCCCATCCCTGGAAATCTTTAAGGCTAGGCTGGATGGGGCTCTGGCCGATCTGATCTAGTGGGAGGTGTCCCTGCCCATGGCAGGGGGGTTGGAACTAGATGATCTTTAAGGTCCCTTCCAACCCTGACAATTCTATGATTCTGTATTACTTGTGTCATCCATACAGTGGACACTTACAAGGCCAGAGAAATTGCAGAAAGTATAACAGGTTTGCCAAGTTGTTCAGAATTAATGTCTACACATTCTTAACTCTCAGACATAGACAAAAACTTCATATATAGCAAAAAGTAAACACATACATTGCACAAAAAAGTGGTCATTAGACTCTCTAGAAGCAAACCAGGCAAAATCCAAGATGCAGATAGCATGATCTTCACTAAGGCCTATCGCCAAATTCACGCATAGGGCTTAAGCTAGGTCTAGCAAGCTTTCTGTGAACGCCTAACTAAAGTTGCACATTACAGTAACAGAAGGATCAAATTATTCAGGAATAACAAGGAGATATATTTTAGCTTAAAAGTTACCTACGATTCTCCTGATTAATTACCTGATGGTCAGGATGGGTAACTACTTCTGTGAAGAAGATAGTTTGTTTGAAGGAGATACCTGGAAAGGTTTGCCAGAGAGGGTGTACTTTGCTGAGTGTCCTTGCATCAGGTCATAGAGCTGATTATACGCTGTTAACCTCATTGTAACAAAAATGGAGTCAGAATGCTTCAGGCTTCAGATGACTTTCTCAGCCACCTACCCAATTAAAACTCGGCAGGCTAAAAAAATCATCAGACATTCACTCTAACAGCTGTAGACACTTGGAAAAAATCAGTGTGATCCTAATACTTTAATCATACTATTGATCTCCCTTTATCTATGTCAGTATTGTATTTTGGATTCAGTTTTTTCTGTGGTTTTTTTTGCACAGCCTGCTAAGTTCTTACATTCAGCCTTTGCATAAAATACAGAGGGCCAAGTCTATGCCCTTTTGTACAGCTATAGACAGCCCACGCAGCATTAAAACAGCTATCATTTTGCTGGTCATGCCATGTGTGGGTGGTAAAATGTAGAAATAGGCCTTAAAGGGTATTCTCCCTAAGTCAACAAGGATGGAACAGGAGACCAAAATAAATAGATAAGTTCTAGCTAAAAAAATTCTGAGAAAAAACCTATAATAAATTACAGAAATAACATCACAAGAATGAAGATAGTAAGTGAATAACTGAAATAAATTGTTTTAGAACAAATGATTTATGTTTCTAACTAAGAACTGTTGTTTCACTATTTCACACTGTTGGCACAAGAAAGTCTTTGTTAAACATCCAGATCACCTATTTGTTCAATTAAGATCTCACATCTAGCAGTATATGTTTTGTGGCATTTTTAATAAATCCTTTAGCAGACAACAAAAAATGAAAACCAATAAGCAAGATAGCTTTAAAAGGAGACTGTTCCGGCATTTATATATCATGTAGACGACATGAGAAATAAAAGCCAATTTAATAACAGTTCTCCTCCTAATGCACCAAACAGGGCCTGAAATTATTCACTTTAAATTCAGTAAAAAAGCCCTATTGCCTTTAATGAGTTACATCATGTTCCCACTGTGGAAGTTACTAAAATGTCAATATTTACAGTTGCCACCAAGAAACATCTAGCTGTCACAGCACTCTCAATAATGCAAAACTAGCTCTCCTTGGTTAACACCACATGGTAAGTAGAAGGAATATCAATCACAGTAGGGGTAACAAAATGTTTGATGAAATCCAGGCGCTGAAATTCACAGCGCCTTTCTCTTCAGAGGCACTCAAAATGCAATAGGTCTACAGTGGCACAGTCAGTAACTCCCACATCAACCTCTATTAGATAAAATAATTAAGTCTACATCAACGATTTGGAATAACAGATCATTGTCACAGGATCAGTATTGTGTGCTTTGAAGAAAGAACCCGAGTTGCACTGTGCCATTTATTTTCCATAAATGCTCTGGCTTTGCCATGCTATTCTTGCATCTGCAGGAGCCTTTTATCCTGGAGAATATCCTGTTCCATTGACAATTATCTCTTAATTATTTCTGTCCTTTAAGTAGCCACTACTTTGAGAATTTTTCATTATGTGACGCAGTTTTCATCACTGAAGCTCCTCTAACTTTCACTGACAGGAGTGCATTTTTATATTAACCCCTGGAAGTACCCAGCAATACTACCTAGGAGTCAACAATCTGGTAGAGTTTCGATGGCTGCAATAGGATGCTCGCTGTATAGAGCCACTGCTTGGGAACCAAGTGACTTGTATTTAAGCAGTCAGCAGAGACAACAGAAATCCCAGGACTCAGAAGAAATGAGTAGATTTAGGCTTTTCCCACATGCTGTGCTCTCAATAATGCGAGCTTTCACTAAAAGAAAAAAAACTTCTAGCCCTTCCAATTGCAAAAATAGTCTTCGCTATGTAAATCCCATCAGTGCTGTTTTGTTGAGTCTGCAGCCAGCCAGACTGAAACAATGGCACCCAAAGAGCCCACAACTCCCCGGTTGCATCTTAATGGGCTGTTTGTTAACTTCAAAGCTGACCATTTAAATGCTAACATTATTAGGCAAGTAATCCAAAACATAAGCACACAGCTTGAATCATTAGCATTTAATTACCTAACATTTTCTCTTGTTTAATCTACAACGCTGTGCAAACTGGTCTTAATTTTTGTTTTGTTTTGAGCAGAGGAGCACTCGCGTTTATGTGTCCCTATGTGGAAAGCCGTAGTCACATGAAGAAAAAAAATTTTTGAGCCCACAAATACATGGGTCTCCTACTGCCACAAACAAATGCAGTTTTACTTTGAAGTTTTCCCAGAATGCATCGGATTCATTATTTCTATTGACTGTGAACCTTGTTACCTGCTCTGGACAAGGACTGTTAAGAAGTAAGCGAAGATGTAGCTGCTAATGAAAGAGTTCTGAGTCATTTTCCCTTTTCTTTCTTTGAGCAAATGGGAAAAAAAACTTGTTTCTATTGCTTTTTAAAGGTAGTGTAAAGGTCACTGACAATAGCTCCCCTATAGATGCCAATGTGTGACATTTCACCTGAATACAACAGGAACATGATAAGCTACTAAAAAATAAAATAAAATAAAATAAAGAATCGAATTCCTTTCTAGGTAAAGCTGTTTCTCAAACGTTCCTTAAAATAAAGTACAGCATTTAACTCTTATCTTATGAATCTTACCTGAAGCTTAGAGTGTGCCTCCAGAATGTAAAGACTACAAAAAGAAGCAACACTATTAATGTAAGATACTTACAATGAGAGCTGGACAAAGACAATCTAATGTCTATAACCTGATGATGAAAGTAAACAGATGACTCAAAGTTGCAGTTTTTAACAGCTGAGTTCAAGTCTGGAATAGGAGGCTGGATATTCCATCCAAATCGACAGACAAATGCCCCGTCGATGAAGAATAATCCCCAAATTCCTTTTTAATTACTGCTAGGTTCCTTGTTGTGCATTTTGGAGGCGGTGGTAACCCCCCAGCAGCACCGCAAGTGCCTGCACTAATGCCAGGCACAGCAGCGCCTGCGGTCAATAGTCAAGGCTTGCCCCAAAGAATAAGTCTGGGCAAGGATTGACATTCAAGGCACTGCTACTAAAAAGTGTTCTTATTTATATTGTTGTTAGAAACACAGAAGCTGTGGTTCTTTAATTCAGTTATACTTCAGAGACTATAACCTGGATAAGTATTGCCAAGAACCTAAGCGGTTACTAGTTCTGTGAACAAAAAAGATTGGTTATAGCAGAAGATAAGGAAGATGTGAAAACCAAGCAGTTGTGGTGTATTTTTGACATTTTGTCTCCCGAAATTTCTGCTCTACTGTTCATTTTTTTTGGAGCTTCTCTGAGGTCTGGTCTAAATTGCTAGAAAAGCAATGTTTTCTGCCTTGATCTAAGAAGTATTTGCTATCCCAAAGAAAAAGCATAATGAAAACAATGTATCGAAGTTTCACTTCAGGGTCAATTCTCCTAGACCAATCCCATTTCCCACCTGAAGTTAAGCTTTGAGTAAATTTACCTGCAAGGAAATACAACACAACTTGTCCTCACTGTATTTTTTAGCTCGGAGTGGCCCATTTGTATCCATTTCCCTGCAGTCAGAAATGCAACATTTTTTGGCTGTGAGGAGAAGCCCTGAAGTAGATGAACGTATCAAACTTATGTATGCAGGAGAAGAAAGCTACCATGAAACATTTTTGCGTATATATTTTTACATGATATTTTCATGCGGAGCCAAATTTATGGAAGATTATTTTATATAAAGCCTGCAAAACTTTCTGGATTCAACACTACACAATGTTATTTGTGAGCACTGCACTGATCCATGGTGAAGAATTGGATAAAGGACCATTCTCATCTCTGGACAAAGAAAGCATGCTAGGCAGATTTACTTTCCAAAAGAGTTATGAGGTGGAGCTGTCAGCTGTTCTTCAAGATCACCCAAGAAAAGCCAAAGAAGACTGCGGTAAAAAAAAAATGGAAATAAAAGACATTGAAATTACTGACTGTGGGACTGGATTTTGGAGAAGAACTCAGGCAGAAGTAAAACAAAAAGGAATGGAAGTCACAAGCAAGGCTCCTAAGGGCTGGGCAGAAAACTAATTAAAGTGCTGCTTTGTCTCTGTCTGCTTACAGACCTTTCTCTGATCCATAGCAAGCAATCAAACAAATCCCCTCTCATTCTGTAGCAAGTTACTCTGGGTGGCAGTCCTTTCCCCATTTGCAGGCATGGCTTTCTAAAACCTCTTGTGATGTTTTCCAGGTGAAAGCATGGGCCGAACTTTGCAAACTTATCTCAAGTTCTGGCAGTTTCACACCAGTTTGGCCATTTCTGTTACACAGACATCTTCAATCCACTCCTTTCTAAACACCATTGTAGGAATTTTATGCATCATCTTGTTGAAGTTGTAGAGTAACATAATATTACAATGCAGTAATGAAGGGTACCAGTAGATGGTGACATATGTAAATTGCCATAAGGATGCAGATGCTCTACATAGTTCTGCTCCCGTTTCTTGTAATGCTCAGGAAAAAAAAAATCTTCTTTTCATTATTTCTAACTTGGCCTGCTACAGCTGGTGGCAGCTGTTTGGGGACTTTTATCTACCACTCAGATAATTTTGTTTGGCATTGATGCTTGAGTAGCTGCTGCAAACCATCTTGGAAACTCCTACAGAGTATGTCTACATTATGCTTTTTTTCAGAGTATTTTTTAATTCCTTTGGAGAAGTTATTTCAAGTGCACTGTTTACTGTTTATTGTCGATGTCACAGGGGAACCAGAATGCAAAATAGATGGCTGTAATAGCCACAGGGTAGCATACTGGGGGCAAGCAGAGGAGGAATGCTAATTCTCATTGCCATTTCCTGGCCCAGATGGTCAGAACTTCAGTACATGATGGTTTGAAATGCTATTATGAGTACAAGCTAATATCGATTCTACAAAGACGACTTTGGCAAATCTATTACTAGCTCTTTTAAATTGCACCTCACTAACAATTTAGGGTAGTCATTCATCTAGAGAAAAGAAATACAGCTCTGGGCTTGCTGAACTCTTCTCTGAGTTGACCGTAGGAGGGAAAAACTTTGCAAAGTCACATTAGTGCTTTTTCTTGGCAAGAATGAACTGCAGATCTGTTCTGCAGAAATCACTTGCTCAAGTAGCAACCGTGTCCTTGTATTCAATACAGATCTAGCTCACTCATTCAGTTAGAAAACATTTGTGGCTATCGAAGGTGTTACTGCTCCAGCTGTTTGTTGTAGCCCATCCATTGGAGGTTTTCACCTCAAAATAGAAAGGAACATATGTTGCCAATTCAACCCTTCCTCTCTGGTGAATCAGATCAACTGTGAAGTGGGTGCCACTGAGGCCCAAAGATGTTCTCTGAGGCCTTGGAGTGGACAGCTGAAGGGCAGGGTGGGCAACTGAATGCACCAATTGCACCCCTGTGGCAAAACTGGTTCCAGCTTATCTGTTGGAGCTTTGCGAGGCTAAGGTGGTACTGTCCATGGGGTTGATCTTTTGTGTGTCATTCAGAAACAGTGAAGAAAATAAAGCAGCTAGATAGTGGTAGTTGAGGAGCCAATAGGGTTTGCTGAACCAAAGGAAGGTTTGGATTCTTACCAAGCATTATCCCACATATTCAGGCTAGGGAGAAGAAGAAACTGAGGACTTTTGGTAAGTAATGGAAATGGACTAAAGCAGTACAAAACACTAAAGCAACATTTTACTTTCAGATGGTTCTCAGATGGTCACAGTTGTCTGTGTGTCCAACCCATGCACAGACCTAATGCGATTCAGGCTGTTTTGAATTTACTTTGCCCTAGCCAGACCACTTTTCACTGCCCCAAAACATGATCCTTTCCCAGTGCCAAACTATACCAGCCCCATGGCTGTCCAATATAAGCAAGAGGTATTCACAAAGCTGCTCCTGTTTCTCTTTAAATGTCCTAACTCATGCAATCTCCTTCAGACTACATTTCATTTGATCAGACCAAGTGTACAGCAGGTCTCCTCCGTTTCTATGTAGCCCTAGAAGCTGCATGTGTTTCTCCATTCAAGAGCAGGGATGAGCCAACCACCACTCCCAATCTAGCACAGTGTTAACTGTAACTGCTTTATTGTAGAAGAGATTCAGTTTAAAAACATGGTCCTGAACACTTGTAAACTGTGAGGAAGCTCAAATTTAGAAGCAAACACTGTGATCTAAAGCCATCCCTTTTATTTTCAGTTCTTTGGGATTAAATATCCTTAATAATACAAAGTGTGTATTTACAGCTCTGGGATTATTCTATCTGGGATGATGTTTTCTTGCAATACTTCTTATAGCTTACAATCTTTGCATCTCTAGTTTGACTGTCCCTAAATGCCATCGTCTCATAAACCATTGCTACATAGCATGTGCTCTTCTGCCTAGCAAGCTCTGTGTCCATTATCACTGATATTTTTGTACCACTCATTATAATTTCAGCAGCTCTAGATTGTCCTGAGTTTTTGCCTTAGTGTATAATTTTCATGTTTCAAAGTTTTGTTTTGCATTTACAATCATTATGGTGTATTTTGGGGTTGGGGGTTTTGGCTGCATAGCCTTGGGAACAAAGACATACGTATACTAAGTTGTTTGCCTGCAACAGACAGATCATTGAAGAGAGACATATCCTGTTATGAAGTTATAGAGCATTGCACTGTGGTCATCATGTTGCCCCATTCAGAATAAATCAGAGAGGAAGTGTATAATTAGGAGCCCTGTGTGTATTCAGATGACTGTGTATAGATATTGATGCTGGAAACCCTTGCAGAATTTGTGGTGTAAGTAGGAGTGTACTCTCCTCCTCAGATTTACTGATTTGATATCAAGGCTGGCTTTGGGCAAAAATAAAGCAGACAACTGTCTATATGAGGCAGCAAAGGAAGCCTCAGAAGGGGCTGAGCAGTGCCTTGTTTGGGTGAAAGCAGCATTGCTGGCTGGACCAGGAGGTATGAAGGTAAATGTGTCTGGAGAGAAGTGATAGACAATGACAGGCAGTCTGGCTTTACTAGCTGGGTCTGGCAAGAATGCAGCAGAGAAGAGGTAAGGGTGGCAACTGCATTTGCTTCCCCCATGCCAACACCTGCCTGTTCCGCACGGCCTCACCCGTCTGTCCTACACTGCCTTGCCATTGAAGTTTGCCTCTGCGGCTGACAAGCTGTGAGCCAGCTCTGTCCCGCAGGCACAGAGCTGTCCTTTCCTTGAATATAAAGCTCTGGTTCTCCTCCATCCTCACTTGTAACTCTATGTCTGTGTTGTAAAGGATCAAGCCCCTCAGACCATGTTTTCTCTACCATTCTCATTTTCCCAACCTCTCTCACCATATTACAGTGCCATCGTGACAGCATACAGTGCACAAGAGCATCAGCTTTTTCTCTGCTGTGTAAGGCTTTGTCACTACTACTTAATTCATGTGTTCGGAGTTCTGCTGTGGTCCGAAGGCCCCTGCTTGCTGTGCTCGTACATCACACAGTGGCTTGACAGGGTGTGGGTAGAGTGGGATAATTTTAAGATCAATTGCAGGTCTAAATTAACTCTGGTTTTAGGATCTGTTTTCACAGTATGACCAAGTTGATGTACAAGTTCACGATAGACAAAAGGGGGAAGCTGTACTAACCTTTCTTCTGACTCCTCCTTTCTCTATCCTTTGTCCCCTTTCCACTACCCATCTCCATCCACCAGCTTTCTCTTCTGATTTCTTTACAATGGCTCATCTGATCTCAAATGAAACTGCTTCATCTTGTCCCTTTCTGCTCTCTGAGTGGGCTGGTGTGGCTAGCTGTGTGACTTGCAAAAGTATGAGAGTCACCTCAAAGTAGGCAGTGGGAGTGCATGCTAGGAGCAGAAGTGATGGAGATATTTGGGAATGAAACTGGACCTACTGCTTCAACATATCTCAAGCCGTGTCATAAGGTCAGATCCTAAATGCGCCCATGCGCTGTACAGAAATCATATGATCAATTTTGTTTAGTCTAAGCATTTCATAGAACAATAGAGTCACTGAATCAGTTGGTCTGGAATAGACCTAAGGATGCCTTTCAGTCTGCTCAGAGCAGGGTCAAAGGGACCGTTAAAGCTCCCTTTGGTTGAATGTGTGCCAATGGACTTCAAGACACCCCATTTTGGTTGTAAGGTTTACGTGCTGACAATCTATAGAGCATGAAAGTACCTAGACTGGCATGAAAGTACCTAGACTGACATGAAAGGAAGCGAGTGGATTCAGCCTCCCTGACATCCTGTGAAAGATGTCCTCTGTAGAAGTGGCATTTGTGGCCTCGTGTTCTCCTTCTGAATCTGCAGGTTTTTAGAATGGCTCTTTTGGTACGTGGTTTCTTCTGTAAGGTTTCCCTGGAATGCTGTTTTCCACAGTACCGCCTGGCAGGTTCAGCTGAGAGTAAATGCAAAGATGTTCTTGCTTCATAAATAGATAAGGCAAAGGATGTCAGGGAAGGGAAATACTATTTCCATTTTATAAAGGAAAGCTTTGCTAGATCTTTTTCCCCCTCCAGATTCCCTGAGATCATATGCAGCAGCATAACAATGGGGACACCAACCTCCTGAGGCTCAGCCCAGTGCCTTTCCTGTAAAACTATTTTTCTTCAAAGCTGTCGTCTATGAGGATTTTGTTAGTTGCTCACAGCTCTGAGATTTGTTGGGGCCTTTTGCCTAAGCTCATTCTCTTTCTTGAATACAAGAGTGTATTTGTTTCCTTGATCTGCCATCACACAATTTTTTTTAAACAGACCTTACTGTGCAATTTTATGCCAGCCTTTGCATTTGTTCTTGTGCCATGCACAGATTTTTCTTTGCCTGGTGTGCCTCCACACACTTTATGGAGATGATAGCTGCTCTAGCTTGTGTTATCACTGCCTTACCTACCTCATTTTTAAAACCATCTGTAATTCCACAGGAAATTTTTCCTTCTATGGGATGTTTGAACATCAATACAAAAAAATATTTGAAAGGCTGTTACAAAGCAATCAGGTGCCTTGCCTTCTTTTGCCAGCTGTTGGGAACACATGGTGACCAAATACAGAGTTCATATGGGTGCAATATTTTGGTTGTAACTTCCATTTTGTTCACTCTCTGCAAGTTCAAAGGTGAATGAATTATGTTAATCCCATTCTCTTGTGCTGATGTGCACTGAAATATTCTGCTTGGCATGTTCAGTATTTCCCTAGATGTCCTTCTAGTCTTAGCTGCCTGGGTGGATAATTTCACCCATTCACTGTTATTACTGTCACCAACTGAAACCTGACATCCTTTTCCTATCTTCATTTACATTCTCTTTGCAACTGGTATGTAAAGAGACTCCTTTGACCTCTGCTGTTTGCCAGAGTTTGTGGGCCTCAGAGCTCTGTGGAGCAAAAATGGATGACAGAGCTGGGTGTCTTTGAGGTAATCCCTTTCTACTCATGTAGCCCTTAATGTGGAAAGAATTAAACACTGGGAGGCAGTGTATTTGCTCACAGCTCAAAGTGGATTTCAGTCAACATTCAGCTTCAAGCTCTTGATTTTTCTCAGGACAGTGTTTCTACTGAAAAAAGAAGTGATGTGGGTTTCTCCTTCGGTTGTTTCACAGATACCTTCACTCCAAACCAGCCACACTCACCCATGTAAAATTTCTGAGTGGCTCCATGTTCCTATTTCTGTGGGGAGGCAAAGAGATCTAAGTTATGGTTGGAAAACAAGAGCGTTTTATCTGAGAGATACATGATTTCATTACCACAAATGAAGGGCAACAACTGAATTAATCAGTGCCCATGATATTCCCACCCTGTGACTATACTATTGGTTCATCAAGAGTACTCTTACTGCAAAAGATCTACAATGCCAACTCCAAACCACTAAATTGCTGATTATCTTCCAGTAACGTGTCCAAAAAGACAGACAGGTTCTCTAGTATTTCACAAGGAAGGAATCAGCTGGAGCAGCTCCACTTTCTGTAGCCTTATGAAATGGTGATACATGATCCAGAAACAATAATACAGGTGTCTCACCAGTAGAGACAGTGATAAGATCTGGCTTTTCAACCTAGCTGCTTTTCCTGCTCATTTCCTGAATCATTGCCTGGTCTCTATGTTAAGGAGGTATGGAAGGATTTTGGAAGGCCAGACACTTTCTGTGTAGACAACATCAAATGTCCTAAAATACACTGACTCTATGCATTTCAAAACTTTTCTTGAGCACTTATGTTAGCAAAATTTACTTGCTTAGAGGCATGTGAAAGACAAACACAAAGGGTTAGAACACGGCCAGTCCTTATTCAATTATATATTTAAATGATTATCCTCAGGAAATTCTTACTTAGTACTAATAATTTTAAATCTAATTTCTTAGGAAAGAGATGGAAAAAAGAAAGAAAGAAATTTATATTGAAAATATTTTAACACCTACTGAAGAAATACTGTGACACTGAGATGGAGCAATGTCTTCAGACAGGCAGTGCAAAGATGTCTGAACACCTCATTTGGTGCTTGCAAGTACACTGAACCCTAATTCCTCATGCTTCTGTTTAAATGGGGTATTCCACAGGTCGTATTTCTCATTTTCTGCTGCCAGCTTGTCACTTGGTTAATATTGCAAAGATTTACACTAAATTCATGAATGCCAGTTTGAAGTGTCAAAGCTCCTTTAAAAGCAAAATAAAGTTAACCTGGGCAAAATGAATAATACATATTTTATAGCCAGAAAAGCGAGTTTCTTTTAAGCTTCAGAAGAACAGCTAGTTCCTACAACCTGTGATTGCAACAATATTTTTTTCCTAAGCAATAGAAAGCATTTATACCTTGATATCCAATTCCTTAAGGTATGCCTACACTTATAAATTTATGTATATTTCTTCTCTGTTCATTGTGTACTCTGGCAGAAGTTGGGAAAGATGTAAAGTTTTGCTTTATACATGCTGAAGCATTACCAAACAGTGTCACCTCTAACACTTCTTGTGAAGCAACAGTCCTCGATTTTTCTCCAAAATGAAGAAAAAAAAGAAAACACTTTTAAATTGGTGCCCTGAACTTTGCCAGAGTTGCCTCTCACAAGAAAATAATGCTTCACTGCTGCAGTTCCTAGAACTCATGCTGGATTATAGAGTCACACGTGGCATTTGTATGCTGAAAATCCTGGAATGCAATGTAATTCTCAATTCCAGATTTTAATTAATGAGAAATAATTGTAGCAACTGTAAAGGAAGACTGCAAAGAGTCTAAATATTGCCATTCAGTTATTTCCAATAGATAAAAGACAGGTAGAAGTTCTTATCAAACTGGGTCATACAATGCCACTCACAGACAGAAATTGAAATTTTCAGTGATTTGGAAGATATGCAACCCTGTTGTCCTGGGATAACATGACTATGATTCACTGCCTCAAAAGCAATCACAGATCAGCAACTACTTTCTGCCCCTGGTCACTCTATCCCATGTCAGAGTGAAGGTCATAACAATTTTCAGCAGACTGGTGAATGCCTGGGGATTTTGTGGCTTGTGTTTGTCAGGAGTATGTGAACACAAGTTTGTCATCTAGATTACAAGTGAACAGGGCTTGCATCAGTAGCTCTTATAGGTTAAAAGTAGTAAGGGGAAGCTAGGGCATGAAGGGTGAGAATGCATCCCCTGTCTTTGTCTGTATACACTTGCATTTGTAAACTGAAGGTCCCATGGGCAGAGTTATTTGTGAGGGTGTCCTGGGAAAAGTGGTCTCAAGTGGGAAAATTTTACTTAATTCATTGCCAACAAACAAAAACTGACAATCACAGTGAAAAAAAGAATTTGAGCACTTACAAACACATAGGTAAAACATCTGTCTTCACTCTCAGCTTATCTTATCCTCCCCCTGGTGAGGCGATGAGCAGTGCAGGAGGTGGGGGAGCATGGAGTAATGCTCCTCTCCTGCCCTTTGATGCTTGCTGTTTTGCCTGCCAGGCTGTTTCTGAGTGTCCCTGCACCAGCATGGGTCCCACATGTGTGGACCCAGTAATATCCCCCCACACACAGAGGAAGGCTTCAAAGGAAAAAAGGTAGATAAAGGAGCTGTGAAGCAGCTCCTGTGGAAGGAAAGTATGGCTGACAGATCAGGAGAGATGTATCAGCGTTAAAGTAGAGCAAAAGGCCAGATGGACTTCACAAATCCATGCTATAGAAGCACTCTTTGGGAGGATAAGATTTGTATTAAAGGTCAACTGTGAAGACCAACAGAGGAAGGTGTACAGCAGTAGGGTGGAGATGCAAAATTCTGAAGAGAAGATTTAGCTGCAGGACTGCTGGTGTGCTTCCTGAGGAGAAGGCCAATCTTTGTCCCGCTGAGGGAAGATCACCAGGTCTTTGGAAGTGATGGATGTTTTACTCTGTTTTTGTGGAGTTGTGTTAGGCCTTTGGCTGAAATGCCTACGTAGCACTAGTCTCCCTGCATGTCGTGCCAGCATGTCCTATGGGGATGGATCAGATAACCTGGGGCATTTGAAACAGCAATCTGTGTTCTGGAGGCCACTTACTTCAGTGTCTACTACACTCTCTTGTACTTTGAGACACATTATATAGTCCCACTTAATCTGCTTTTAAATTTGTAGTTTTAATTAGCCGGGTTTTCTGTTTTTCATTTTCCCCGTCCGCTGCAAGAAGTGCTGTGTAATAATTCTGCTGGAGAAAGTCAGTGGATGTCCCAGGTCTAGAGCTATCTGTACCTGAAGGAGCTCTGGGACTCATTCTGAGGAAATCTTGTTGAGCTAAATTGCCCTAAAATTCAACTGAACTGTAGAAAATTCTCTCATTTTGAGAGAATTGGAAACTTAGACAGAACTTTGCCAAAACTTTACTGGTGTCTCATAGGACTGCTGGTTCTCTTTTGTAAAAAAATAAAAGAGCTTTTCCTTATGCGTTCTGTCATTTTTGTGGCAGAACATGCATCCATGCACATTGTTTGTTGTAAATGTTTAAAATTTCACCATTGACTGCTTTGAGGTAAATGCTAATATGTACATTTGCCTCCCTCACAAACGTCAACATTCCCTAGGAACAATATCTTTGTGTTTATTTGCTACCATGTAAAGTGGGTGTCACAGTGAGTGAAAATACAAGAGTACAGGTAAAAGAAGAAGGTCCTAGCAGAAAGAAGTCAAAATGAGAAAAGAAGTAGTAGGAATGAACAGCTGTGAATGGAGAATGGAGTTCCAGAAAAGACGACTACAGAAGTGGCAGGAAGGGGAGGAAAAAGGGAATCCCATTTTAACCCCAGTAAACTCTGCAAAGATGTTAGAGGAAGGAAGCAGAGAGGCCTCCAGTTGGACAGCAAACACAATGCTCTTATTTTCATCTGTGCCATCTGTTTCTACATCTTACAGTGCCTTGCTACATACAGCTGCTGCCACCAAATGCCCAGCTAATTTTAGGATAGCTATCTGTGCTTGAGCTTGGGTAAGTGGTCTCTCAGCCTTCATTTGTAGGAGATGACACATGAGCTCTCGCACCTGCCATAGATTTCCTGACAGTGTCCCTTGGGAGACCATAAAGGCAGCTATGCAGTTGTGGGATGAGAAAGAAGAGTCATATAATTAATTAGAAACTGCTAAGTTGTCAGCAGCATTGGCTATAGTAAGCAGTTTGTTTTCAGCCTGGGGAGGGATTGCAAAATAAATTTTAAAACCCCTTTGACTTGGAGGGTGCAGCATATTCATCCATGTTTGTGAAAAGAAGCAAAGGAGAATACAGTAAAGCTTGTGAACAATACAAAATAGCATTGTCACAGCAAAAAAGAACTGGTTTAGGAACATAGACTATGCCATGTATCTGGACAATGGAGCCCCTTACTCCTGGGTAGGGGAACTTGCTGCTGGCACAACAAGAAGTTGCATCCTGGAGATGTGAAGATCTGTATGTGTAGAACTTCTGTTTTTCATGCTTATCCATATGCATTGTGTAGGGGATGGAACTGTCACCTCAGCTGGATATGTGTGTGGAGAATGACCTAAGTTGTACTGGGAAGCAGGTGAAGGAAGGATAAATGGTAACTCAGCCATGGTTTGATGTGTGGATGAGTAGCAGTGTTTCTTCAGGTTTGTACCTTTGGATTGGGAAAGGCTTGATAAGGAAACATTTACACACAAGACAAAATACTAGTAGTCAAAGAATATGGAGGGAAACAAGAGCAAAATACTGAACTGCCTATAGATTGATCAGTTCTAAATTGGTGTGCCTGAAAAAAAACAACCAAAAAGGCTATATCGTAGTCTCTTCATGAAAATTACCTGTTGACGGAAGCCGAGATTTGAGTTAAATAAACAAGAGTCTGTATTAAAAAAAAAAAAGAATGCTCAGAACATATTGTAATGTAAACTGAGAGTGTACCTTCACCTTGAATACTGTTTACAATTCTGGGCACAACGCTTCTAAAAAGGTAACACTAGAAAGCAAATGAGTCCAGAGAAGGGCAACAAAAAGGTATCAGAGGAATAGCAAGATGTATACTGTGTGCATGGTGGTTATAAAGATGAATGCTTTAGAGAGAAACAAATAAATTTCGACATAGTAGAAATATATCCAATACTGAATAGAACAGAGAAGGTCAGGCAGAGGCACCTGTTTGCTTCCGTAATAGAAAAATACAGACACACCGTAAGATAAAAAGGAAACCAATTTAAAACTGTTAAAAGGATGGTTTTGGAAGCATAAATAGCATGCAGCTGTGTATGCACTACCGTAAAACATGACTGAAAAAAGGGATTATTAGGATTCCAAGGAGGACTTAATACCAGATCTCCAATAGTGTTTAGGTGGTTAACTCCTACTGAAGTGCATGTAGTAACTTCATTTAGCTATGAGCTCAATTTTGGGAGGTTCTGAGCATGCTGGCAAGACACATGCTTTGCTCTCAGCAGGTAAATAGCGTCCCTGATAAATGCAGCAGAAATTATACCCCTAAAGTTAAGCACACACTTACATTCTTTGCTGGACTGGTATGAGCATATCCAATCCTGAGCTTTCCATAAATAAAATACCCACAATTATTTATCCCGGGGAAAAAAAAATACTTCACTGAGGAGCAAATACCCAGCAATTTGCATACTTTAAGCAGTAACAATAGCACTCATATAATAATGTACAAGGGCTGACTCAGATATGAGGAAGAATTGAGCACCAGCTGGAAATACATGCTGGTTGTTTATTCCAATGACAAGAAGGATGTTACATAAAAAAAAAAATCTTTTAGCTTAAAGCTACATTTCACTGTCTGACACTCTATTTTGGAAGAAATGAATAGTCTCTTGTCAGTATGCCTTAGTGAAAAAAAAATAAGAAAAGCATTTTTTAGAAAATACACCCACACCTAGAATATTTAGAGAGTGAAATACATGAATCAAATACAATAAATAGTTTAGAAGATTTGAAGTTCTGGTTCATTGTTGTAGAGACTTTAGGATTAGTTACAAGATATGTGTTTCTTGTTGATGAAATGGGCTGCCCTTCCTCCACTACCCTTCAGCCCTTTATGCCTGCTCCCACGCTCATTTAGATGTGCCAACACAACTGTTTGTGGGATCATTTCATGGACCAGATTAGGCAGATCTGCTTAGAAAGCAAACAAATAAAAAACAAAACCCCAAGGACAAAACCCGTCCTTTTCTGGAGGTTTTCTTTTTGCCCTGGACTATATCAAGGGTCTGAGACACAGTGTGTTCCACAAACAATTGCATTGTCTCCATCAAGGAGACAGCAAACTGCTGAGGGGGGGCAGCAGCTAGGTCAGGGCAGCACAGAGAAACTTCCCAAGGCAGTTTTGTCAGCAAAAATAACATTTAATTGCCCCACAAGTTTCTCTTTAGAGACAGAGTTACAGCAAGATTTAATTCCAGAGTTGTTATTCATCCCGTTTCTGTCACTGCACCTTTAGACATATGTATATAACTATATGTAAAAATATTATGTGTATCTCTGCATTTGGAAACCAGTAAGTTAATGTTTATTACTCATTAAGATGTGAGATATGTTTTGAGACAAAAAAAAAAAAGTAAACAAAACCAACAACAACCAAAGAGACGAAAACCACGGAGGCAAATTGAAGTGTTTGGAGACAGATTTAAAAATGTCTGGGAAAACATGCTGCAATGTTTGTAAAGACCTATACAATAGAGTCCTAGCTGCCTGCCGCACAAACATTCCTCTCGTGAATGGATGCTTAAGCAGCAGCTCACAACCATAGGCAGAGGAGCAGATGGCAGGTCACACTATTCATATAGAGAATTCAAATGATCCCAAACATTTTGTAGTGCTTTTACCTCATGATCTGAAACTGTATGACAATGTAGGTAAGTGGCAATGGCTTTATCTTAGGGGTGAGGAATCTGCAGGTAGACCTAATTGGATATTATTCATTTTCTGCCATCTCCTATGTACTTGCATCAAATCACCCATTTTTCCCTGTTCGCTGAAGTATGTTCTGTATCTGTCAGCAAGGTGCTTTGTAGAGCTTCTGTGTGCTGAGGTGCAGAATCACTCTGTACACAGCCATTCTCCCTGTCCCCGGAATAAATGGCAAAACAGCCTGCCTGAGAAGATGAAGCAATGAATCTAGAAAGAGAACTCAGGTCTCCAGGCTCCAAGGTAGCATACTACATGCTGACCTGTGCCAGTCACTGGAATGTCTTATGAGTAAAGTTTTCTCAAGACATGATGAGAATTGCATCCTCCTTTAAGTTATTAGATGTCCTGCATTTAATGTGGTTAAAAGTTTTTAGTGCATTTTTCACATTCTAAATCTTCTTAATACTTTGTTACCTGGGGAGCTTCATTAGCATTCACCTGTCTGAAAATGATTGGGGAACAGAAATGCAAATTACTCCCATACAAACTGGTAATGGCAATAATATGTTATATTATATGTCAGAGGTTAATTGTTCTTGCCTCTTTTGTCTTTGTCTTTATCTCAGCAGGTGCTCCTATACACCACTTTCTCCTTTCTTCTTCTCTTCTGACCAGTGACACCACCAGTTGGAAGCAGCTGGCTAGTTTGCTCTCTTATGTCAGATGTGTTAAATGCTGGATTGGTGATGGTAGCAGTTCACTCTGAGGAAATATGTTGAATATCCAGAGAATGAGTTTGGCCCCTGAACTTCTGTACTGTATAGTATCTAGATTTGCTTTTTCTTACATCCTCATGTAAGTAACAGCAGCCTTCAAGAAGCATCCTGTGAACTTTATGATCATAGAATCAGAATGTTTTGGGTTGGAAGAGACCTTTAAAGATCATCTAGTTTTAGACCACCTGCCCACTAGAGCAGGTTGCGCAAGGCCCCATCCAACCTGGCCTTGAACACTTCCAGGGATGGAGTATCCACGCTTCCCTGGGCAATCTGT
This sequence comes from Brachypteracias leptosomus, assembly GCA_013401335.1. Classification (NCBI taxonomy): domain Eukaryota; kingdom Metazoa; phylum Chordata; class Aves; order Coraciiformes; family Brachypteraciidae; genus Brachypteracias; species Brachypteracias leptosomus. Next base: position 102,736 of record VYZX01013814.1, on the reverse strand, counting down.
TCCAATCTCACCACCCTCGTACTGAAGAACTTCTTCCTAATTTCTAATCTAAATCTAAATCAATTTCAAGCTATTAGCCCTCATCCTGTCACTATAAGCCCTTGTAAAAAGTCTCCCTCCAGCTTTTTGTAGGCCCGCTTCAGATACTGGAAGGCTGCAATGAGGTCTCCCTGGAGCCTTCTCTTCTCCAAGGATGACCAAGCCCAACTCTCTCAGACTTATGATACTCTTTGTGGCCCTCCTCTGGACCCAATATAGGATCTGCCCCCAGGTTCCCTGCCTTCAGACTGCCTTTTAGTCTGCACTCACACCTCTGAATTAAACTTGTATTGCTTCAGTGCTTCAAATACAATAGGCATTATATAGACAAATGAATGAGCAGCTATTCCCTGGAAAAGCTTGAAAAAACCCCTAAATAGGTACCCAGTCCCCACCGAAGGGCCAATATTCAAATTTAATTGTGCACTGATGCATGAAAGCAAGGAACGTATCATTTTTATCTGCCAATATAATTTATTTCCAGCCACAGCTCTACCTGACCACTGTTAGGTACTCTCACTATATTTTTCACCACACAGCTGAAATGGGACAGGCAGTTAACGAACGGGTAAATGAAAATTTACAAAATCACAGAGTCTATGGATAAGATGAATGTAGAACTGTTACTGATCAAATTTACAATATTTGAACTAAGGAGCACTCATGGAATGTTAGTAGGAGATGGGTGTAAGACAGATGAAACAAAGTATGTTTTATACAGTGATAAAGACCTTCTGGAATTTGTTGCTACAGAGGCTGTCGAGGCAGATATTTTCAATGGATTCAAAAGGGGTGTGTGATTCATGGACCATGGGTCCATAAACAGATGCTAAGAGAACAGGCAGGGATGCACCCTCTGACGTCTGATGTGACAACTGTGGAAACTGAGGAGCAGAATAGAAGGGAATGGACTGCAGATGGTGGTCAGGCTTGGGTGTACTCCCTAACCAACACTAACACTAGATTATTTTCTGACAGATCTAAGGGGAGCAGTTCACTATCCCCTCTCCCCCATTTAGGCCCTCTTGTATGGCCAACCCTTCAAGGTTGGCTTTGAAGTTCTCATCTTCTGAGATAACACTGTATTTTCCACTTTTTCCTCCCTATAAACATTCCTTACTGATAGAACTGATCAATATATCCGAGTTGTCACCTTGAGTTCCTCAGTCTCACTTCTTAAGTATATAAGAATATCCTTAAAAGACTGGTGGAAGAATGTCCACAAGTATAACTTGAGCAGTACTACCTCAGTTTCTGCAAAATGGGCTCAGAGTCTCTGTGTACTTGTTGCATCTCCGGGTATTGGAAGAGATTATGAATTAAGACCTTTAGAAATCATGCATGTAAATACCACTTTCCAGAATCTTCATTTCTGCGTCTTAAACTATACCGTCCTCAACAAACTCATGAAAACTTTTCACATACTAATACTTAATAAATGGACTCAAATCTTCCAGGATGATGTATTGCATACACCTAGAGTGTCCTCACAGACTCATCAAAATATTTTGATTTTGCACATATTCTTCTTGAAAAGTGATATCACATGCAGCCAGTGCTGTCATTTTGAAGCTGAATAATCAGTGTGCAGAAACAAGAACTTTTGCAGATATTCAATAAAGGGTAGAAATTTTCAGTTCCAGTATTTTTCACATAGCAATCTCTGACTTCTCAATAGCAAACCTCATGGGAGACCTATAAATCCCTTCAAATAATAAATCTAGAATTAAAATGTGTAACTCTTCCGGATACTAAAAAAAGGGAATGGTGAAGATACTACATTATGTGCCTGTGGTGGGTTTACCCTGGCTGGGTGCCCGGTGCCCACCCCTAGTCCCTCTATCACTCCCCCCCCACAACCCAAACCTTCGTCAGCAAGGCAAGCAGGGAGAGAGTAAGATAGAAAAGAAGAACCTGTGGGTTATGATAAGAAGCAGTTTTAATAAACAGCAGAGAAAGCAAGGTCGCGCGCGCGCGAAGCAAAAGCAACAAAGCCGTTACTCTCTACTGCCCATCCGCAGGCGGTGTCGGGCCTGTCCCGGGAAGCAGGGCTCCAGAACGCGTACCGGTTGCTCGGAGGACAAACGTCTTCCCCCGAATCCCCCCCGTCCTCCTCCCTTTATAGTTGAGCTGATGTCATATGGTATGGAGTATCCTATTGGTCAGCTCGGGTTGGCTGTCTGGGTTGTATCCCCTCCCAGATCTTGTCCCCCCTGTACCTTTGGTGCCATGTGAGCACTGATAGTCATAACAAAGGTGTGTGTTATCAACACTCTCTGGGTCCTAGGGCTGCATGAGGAAAATCAGCTCAGACAGACCCACTACAGTGCCATTCTAATATGCCATCAGACTCTATTTTCATGGACATGAATGGTTTCTTTTTCGTGTCTGTTCCATAAGATCTGTCAGCTCTCACCCTGCTAATGTGTATCACATCACTGTCAGCGCTTTCCTCTCAAGTGATCTAATCAATTAGCAAAATTAGATTAAGCTATGAGCAAATATATCAAATTTATTTTTCGCTTTCTTTTTGATGTGATGTTTCTTACCAGACATTGTTAAAGAACTCCAAAGTCTGTACTTACTTTTATTCTCTAGTTATTTTGTAAATCTAATAAAAGGTCCTGCAGCCCTACATCTTAACAAAAAGCTGGAGAAGGTAGTCAGTATTAGCACTTACATTTTGAAAATTGTCAGTGTGGAGATACAGGAAGCAGGGAACAACAGGGATTTTTTCAGATTGCATTGATGTGGAATTTTTGATGGTGCATCAGCATCAAGAAAATAAATTTCCATGTTTTGCTTTTTCATGAGAGTAGGAAGATGACTTACTCTGCTTGCTGCTTTGTCATTTTTGCTGGGACTCCCAGGTGTATTGAATCTCATATGCATCTCTCCATTGGCACAAGCAATTCAGCTAAAGGCTATTTCATATGCCTGTTAACTAGTAACAGGTTTTGGCACCTAATAGTTGCCTGTACTGAAATATATATCAGAAAAGAAATTATATTCTAGTGTAGTTTTCACCTCCTCTGCTATATTTTATAGATAAAGTTTCTGTGACTTAGAATTTAGAACTCCAGGTGATGTATAATATAGTGTAAATAAAACTTTCATGTAGAATATCTTGATTGAAAGACACATTTTAACTGCACTAGGCTTTGGATCATGCTTGGTGGTCATTTAAGAAATAAAATCCCACCTTTTAGATATGTGCACATATGAACTAGGTCCTTATATAGCCACTGCTTCTTGGTCTTTCATCTGAAAAAGCAGAAGGGATTGGGGAAGAGAGAGTTTCTTTTTATACCTCAGAAATACCTTCCAGTGTTTCTTAGATCCCTGTAGTAATATGAGCAATATGGGAAGAGATTTCATTATTAGAAAGGCCACAGATCACTGTTGTTAAGTGATCTTAGAAATGTAGTAGGCATATTTCACTAAGATATGTTTCTAGAAATGTATTTAAGGAGCAGTGAAAACACTCTTTATTCTTGTGCGATTTGTGAAGGCAGCTGCTTTGGGAAAGGAAAGGGTAGCAAGGGAGAGGGAGGAAGAAAGAAAAAAAACCCCAGTATACCAAACAACTTAATAAAATAATCTCTTTGTTTCTTCTTATTGTGTTTTTACACATTTACTTTGAAACTAAACTGCTTGGTGGACTTTCCTGGCTGTGTCTGAGCTGAATATTATATCAAGCACCCCAGCCCAGCAGTGGTCTCGCAACCCTCTCTGATATTCCCTTTGTGCATCAGGCAGAGAGAGATTTTGTTTCATGCATCATTCATAAACTCACTGCTGGCATTCTACAAGTCACTACATCTCCCAGTCCTATTGAGGAGTCTTAAAACAAAAAGAGTTGACTGTCCAGTCTACTTTTATGGAAATTGGTCACAGGTGCCACATCACAACCTGTTGCTGATGGCAAAGACAATACACATTTTGAATACAAGGTAAAAAAGTAGCTATTTACTGTTGGGTCCATGTCTTGAAAGTTTTGTTCAGTCACATTCTATGCTGTTTTGCAGAATTATTTCACATGCTGACAGAGGAGTCACCTGTATCCCAAGCACAAAGAACAAGAGAAAACAAAAACTCTGCTTTATATGGAAAACTGCTGCTTGAGAACTTCTGCACATCACTTAATCTTTCAGTCAAAACCTTTTCTCTTATCCAGTAAAGCAACAGTCAGACCTCCTTCCCCTCCAATTCAGCCTATTCTTTGCACCTATTGGGCTTCTTTTCTCTCTTTTCTCTTCTTATATTGCTCCACAGTGGGTGCTATATCCTTCCCTCCTTTTCTTTCCACCATCTGGAATAACCATTCTGTGACTGATTGAGTTGGGTTTATTTCATATCTGGTCCCATGAGACGTCTATTTTCACTGGGCTATGCCTCCTTTCCCAACTGAGGAACAAAAAACCCCCCCAAAACAGTGACACATTCATTCTTTAACTTCTTTTCAATCCCCCTATGAAAGCCACTGAAAAAACAAGATGTTGCAGCAATCACCCTTACTTCTAGCCTAGACCAGGTGTGAGATCCATTGTAACAAAGGATATTTGTATTTGTGCTGATAAATGTAGCCCACAGAGACATGTTCTCAGATGTTTCTAGTAATGGCATATAGAATCCATCACAATGAATTTTGGAGCAGGGCCTCAGGATGGGTGATGAATCCTGTGCTGAATTAGTTTATAGCAAGGCAAATGTGTGCTCCTATCTGTTGCCTAGAAATTGTTCCCTACAGGTGTCTAGTCACATCTTTCACCGTGTTTTCACCTGATTAGGTAGAAATATAGGAAGTCCCTGATGCAGATCCCATTCAATCAAGTGAAACAGAACAGGAATTTGATGGCACCCAGGAGAAAAATCTTATATTCAAATTTCTGATTTCACATTTTTCAAAGGTCCCCATGGATGCAGGGACATTATCTTTGATGCTGCAATGGGCCTTGCTGCCTCTCCCAGTGCTCGCCCCCCCAACTGTATGATTGCTCTTGTTCATCACACCTGATTTGTGCATAAAAGTTAAAGGGTTCAGGACTGCAGCAGAACCCTGGAACATGCCATGTTTTTCATACCATTCTTCAAATCTTTTTAATAATGTATTCCTTTGCTGACATCCATACAGTTTGAAATAAATGCATTTTTCAATACACTACAGTATGGTATAATATACATCTAAAAGAAGGGCTGGAAGAAGGATCCGAAGAACTACAAGTCTGTCAGCCTGACCTCGTTGCTGGGGAAGATTATAGAGCAGATCATCTTAAGTCTCGCCATGCAGCATGTACAGGACAACGAGGTAACCAGGCCCAACCAGCATGAGCTTATGAAAGTCAGGTCCTGCTAACTAACCTGATCTCCTTCTGTGGTAAGATGACCCACCTGGTGGATGAGGTATAGGCTGTGGATATTGTCTACCTGGACTTTAGTAAAGTCTTTGACATCATTTCCCACAGCATTCTCCTGGAGAAACTGGTTGCCCGTGGCTTGGATGGGCATAATCTTCCCTGGGTAAAAAAGTGGCTAGATGGCTGGGCCCCAAGAGTGGTGGTGAATGTCAGAGTTAAACCTAGTTGCTAGCTGTTCACAAGTGGCATTTCCCAGGGCTCCATACTGGGGCCAGTTATTTTCAATATCTTTATCAAGGATCTGGACAAGGAGATTGAGTGCACCCTAAGTAAGTTTGAAAACAATGTTGAGTTGGAGCATTGATCTGCTTGAGTGCAGGAAGGATTCACTGAGGTATCTGGAGGTCGATTGTATGAGCTTCAAAAAGGCCGAGTGCCAGGTTCTGCACTTTGGTCACAACAACCCCATGCAATATTACAGGCTTGGGGAAGGAAGAGTGGCTGGAAAGCTGTCTGGTGAAAAAGTACCTAGGAGTGCTGGTCAATGGCTGGCTGAATATGAGCCAGCAGTGTGCCCAGGTGTCCAAGAAAGCCAACAGCATCCTGGCTTGTATCAGAAATAGTGTGGCCATCATGACTAGGGAAGTGATTGTCCCGCTGTACTTGACACTGGTCAGGCTACACCTTGAGTACTGCGTTCAGTTTTGGGACACTCACTACAGTGAGGTGCTGGAGTGTGTTCAAAGAAGGGCACCAAAGCTGGTGAAGGGTCTAGAGAACAAGTGTTATGAGGAGCAGCTGAGGTATAACAATATCTCCTGCTATCATATAGTTCTTTCATTACAAGTACCTGTGCAATGTCCTTAAAGGTTTATGTGAAGGCTGTGTTTTTCTCTAAGTGATTGCCTTGTTCCTGAGTGTTCCTCCACATGCTGCAAAATGAAGATATTTAGCCCTCTGCCCTGTGAATTACCAGCAGTCTTTCACTCAGCTCGCATTTAATTACTGTGCAAGTCTTTTCCTGTGGGTCTTTGGACCTCATTCTGTGCTAGTATTCCTCCTTGTGGAACAATTCGCATAACACAAAGTATCAAACAGTGTCCTTTTGATTTAGTCTGTTTCTGTTGCGGTGTAAATAACCTCTCGAGATGTAAGGCATGAGATACTCACTGATCCTTCCTGGTGTTGATTCAGAACCTCAGTGGCTTTTCAGACAGATGGACTAACATTTTCCATGAGGGAAACTGAAGGCAAGAAACACTACAAATGCCTCCTTAAGTCTTGTATGGCATGTGAGGCAACTAGAATTTTTCATAAAGCAGTAATTAAACTGAAGCACATACTCAGTATAAGCAAAATCTCTGTACAGGATCTTCAGCCCAGCCTATTGTCTCTACTGTATTTTTTGCTCCAATTTGCTACATCCAAACTAGAAGCTGTTTGGAGGTCTTTGGTACAAACCAGGTTTGCTTTATGAAAGGATGCTATAAAATTAATTAATTTTAGGTCTGTTTTTATTAGTTGTCCAGAGGACATAATATTCCCTTTCAAATTTTGTAAAGGGAAGGCAGAGAAAGGAATAACTGAGGACTCAATTTCTGTCCTCCTTTCTTCAGTAGCTATTCCACATCTACACTCACCAAAGAGCCTGTCTTCCCTTCATGGTGATTTTCTAAATCTGCTCCTTATCTTCTGAATTCTCTGGCATTTTATCTGGAGGACATATCTGTTCAAGGCAAGGAACAGGACTGTAGAACTTTCTCTCCCTGAAGAAATGTAACCTTTTTGCTGGATTGACATGTCTGTGCTCTTAAAACCATTTTGTACCTAAGCCATGTCCAATTCAAATCGTCCAAGCCTCAGTATTTCAATCCTGAGGGTAGGGGGGAAATTTACATCTAATTTTGAGGGGAGGGGACGACACAGTGCCAAGAAAGATGCCAATTATGAACAGGATGAGCTGTTTTTCACCTGCTTGTTGAGGCATATGCATAGGCAAATCTTTAGCTGTTGTAAATTAGTGTAATTCCACTCACATCCAGAGAACTATCTCCATTTTCATTATCTGGTCCTTTATTTTCAGGTACTGAGTGCATTACACAATTTCCTGTGTGAAGTAATTTACATTCAGGCATCCTCCAGCTGCATGATTCTATAATGCTTATATGGCTGTCATTATAAAATGCTGAGTGAACAATAATAAGGACTAAACAGGAGCATATGAAGAGGAGGAAAGATTTGGGATGAAGTGCATGTCTCACATGGTTATTCAATGTGTTAAACTGCTTTATTATCATTTCCAGTTATTTCTTAGCTAGACATGGGCAGCCAGTCTGCTGGTGTGGAAAAGAAATAGTCTCTCCAACAATTGCAAGAAATTAAAAAAATAAAGCTATGGCACAGCTGTTTTTTTCCTGCTGCAAGGATTGAGAGAAAAATGCACTTTGAGGCTAAGCTTTTCAGTGTAGAGAAAGTAAAAAAAGGAGTCAAGGACAGTACAAGAAAACCTCAGTGTGTGCAATGAGGTTAACCCTGAAGGAAAAAGATGTTCACTGAAGTCCACCTAGTCTATACTTAAAAAGTGGAACAACTGAGAAGAGGAACTGGGAGGCAAAAGTGCAACTGTCGGAAAGACCAAGCAAAAGTAGCCCTTGAGATGAGAACAGGAAAGAAACAAAGGAAGAGGAAAGCATCACTAGGAAACCTGTTCCTTTATGCAGTCATTTGCAGTCTCCCTCTCTGCCAAGATCTGAGGCATGCTCAATTCTGGCCATCAAAGCAGCCTAACCAAAAACTTTCAGAGACATCAGATGATGTCACCCTGCTGACTGCTGGTCTTAGGTAGGATTTTATGAAGCTTTGATTTGAAATCCACTGACAATGACACATAATTAGTTAACAAGAGTCATCATTTAGAGCTTCCAGTGGTTTTAACACCTAGGTTATGAAATTTACTAGAGAAAAGCATTATTAACTGTTCCAGCACTGTCACCCTATCTTTTATCCTTTAACGAAATGATGAAGGGCTAGTAACTGTTAGTGCAGCCCCTAATACAAGTAAAGTTAAATTTCAGAAATAAAACATTAAGGAAACTCACACACTTTTAAAAAAATTTAGTGTTAACTGGATCAGTCCTTCAGAGTGTTAAGGACTCAAGCATAAATAGTTTGGGTATCCAAAGAGCTCACTTATTGTTTGCTATCCAGATTGCAACTCTGGTGCCCTCTAATGAGGGAGCAGAAACAAGCTCTGCCATTCAGTTAACCAGTTGCAAAGCTCAAGCAACCAAGAGTACATTGTTTAAGAACAGCCCACATTTTGGGAATTACCCATACAAGATGCTCAGTGGATATTTATGGACAACAAATGCTGCAAAACAAAAACATATTACTAAATTAATATATGTGTAATTCTGTAAGAAAATATATATGTATGTAAACATTCAAAATGATTGAGAACTATTGAATTCAGAGTTTGAATTATCACCATTGAGAATAAATCCAATAAATTTAAGAAAACAAAAGATTTTAAAGAAAGAGAATGCAGATTCTTTGAATAAATATTTAAAGTCTAGTTCCAGCTGACCCTAGAGAGCATGCCTTTGAGCAAAGCGGGTGCAACCAGAGTCAGCCAAAGAGACATTGAGCATTATTAGGCATTACACGTTGCTGAGGGACTACGAAGGATTTAGGCACAGAGAGATGAACAAAATGCACCCAAATAAATGGATTATATAGTACAATAGGTCTCTGTCTGAGCTCAGAGATGTTTTGTTCAGTGTTAGTTCCAGCCAGCACCAGCACTAGAAGCAATATTCCTGCATCAATATGTTACTGAATGCAGACAAATAGGTGCTGTGGACTGACATAGCCATAGAACTTTCCAATCCCAGCTAGTGTCCTGACGTGGAGTGACACTGCACTCTGTGAACATGCCACCTTGAATCAACAATAATTGAAGGGGTAAGAGTGCAGCACACCGGGGCAATAACAAGTGGGGTCACTGTACCTTGAAGTACTTCAGGGTTTACCCTTCATCTGCCCAACACACTGATGTCACTGAAAAAAAACCCCATTATTTTCATTTTTGCAATGAGGCTTACTGGTTCTTTTCCACTTGCTTTTGAAAATTAGGTACTCTAAACTCTCAGTACAGAGAGAAGCTAATAGAAGCTTCCCCTATGTCTGATGAAGCCAATTCTAACTGGCTTCAAGACAGACCTGCCACTGGCCAAGGCCAAGGCCCATCGGCAATGGTGGTAGCACCTCTGTGGTAAAATATTTTAGAAGGGGGGAAAAAACTGCTGTGGAACAAGAGTGGGAGAACGGAGTGAGAGTATGTGAGAGAAACAACTCTGTAGGCACCAAGGTAAGTGAAGAAGGAGAGGGAGGAGATGCTCCAGGCGGAGCCCATGGTGAAGACCAGGATGAGGAAGGCTGTCCCCCTGAAGCTCATGGAGGCCTATGCTGGAGCAGAATCCAACTGCAGCCCATGGAGTACCTCACACTGGAGCAGGTAGATGTCTGAAAGAGGCATGACCCGTGAACCTGTGGGAAGAGGAGCCCACACTGAAGCAGGTTTGCTGGCAGAATTTGTGACCCTGGTGAGAACCCATTCTGAAGAAGTCTGTTCCTGAAAGACTGCACCCTGGGGAAGGGACCCATACTGGAGCAGTTTGTGAAGAACTGTAGCCTCTGGGAAGGAATTACATTTGAGGTTTGTGGAGGGACTCCATGCTGGAGCAGGGGAAGAGTATGAGGAGTCCTTCTGAGGAGGAGGAAGGAGTGGCAGAGGCACGTGATGAACTGACCGCAATCCCCACTGCCTGTCTCCCTGTGCTGCTGGTGGAGAGGACGTAGAGAAATCAGGAGCAAAGTCAAGCTGAGGGAGAACAGAAAGGTGGGGAGAAGGTGTTTTAAGGTTTGATTTTATTTCTAATTACCCTGCTCTGATTTGATTGGTAATAAGTTTAAAAAAAAATCTCTAATTGGAGTCTGTTTTGCCAAGTAATTGGTGAGTGATCTCCATGTCCTTGTCTGGACTTGTAAGCCTTTCATTAGATTTTTCTCTCTCCTGTTCAGCTGAGGAGTGCGAGTGATAGAACAGCTTGATGGGCACCTGGTGTCCAGATTAGGTCAACCCACCACGTTATCTAAAACTGGGGCATTTACAATGGGATCATAGAATCATAGAATCATAGAATCATAGAATGGTTTGGGTTGGAAGGGACATTAAAGATCATCTAGTTCCAACACCCTTGCCAAGAGCAAGGACATCTCCCACTACACCAGGTTGCTCAAAGCACAATCCAACCTGGTCTTGAACACATCCAGTGATGGAGCATCCACAGCTTCCCTGGACAACCTGTTCCAGTGACTCATCACCCTCAGAATGAAGAACTTCTTCCCTATCTCTAATCTAAATCTCCCCTCCTCCAGTTTGAACCCATTGTTCCTTGTCCTGGCATTACAAGCCCTTGTAAAGAGTCCCTCCCCAGCTTTTTTATAGCCCCCTTTCAGATATTGGAAGGCCTCAATGAGGTCCCCCTGGAGTCTTCTCTTCTCCATGCTGAACTACCCCAACTGTCCTTGTGNCCTTCTGAGGAGGAGGAAGGAGTGGCAGAGGCACGTGATGAACTGACCGCAATCCCCACTGCCTGTCTCCCTGTGCTGCTGGTGGAGAGGACGTAGAGAAATCAGGAGCAAAGTCAAGCTGAGGGAGAACAGAAAGGTGGGGAGAAGGTGTTTTAAGGTTTGATTTTATTTCTAATTACCCTGCTCTGATTTGATTGGTAATAAGTTTAAAAAAAAATCTCTAATTGGAGTCTGTTTTGCCAAGTAATTGGTGAGTGATCTCCATGTCCTTGTCTGGACTTGTAAGCCTTTCATTAGATTTTTCTCTCTCCTGTTCAGCTGAGGAGTGCGAGTGATAGAACAGCTTGATGGGCACCTGGTGTCCAGATTAGGTCAACCCACCACGTTATCTAAAACTGGGGCATTTACAATGGGATCATAGAATCATAGAATCATAGAATCATAGAATGGTTTGGGTTGGAAGGGACATTAAAGATCATCTAGTTCCAACACCCTTGCCAAGAGCAAGGACATCTCCCACTACACCAGGTTGCTCAAAGCACAATCCAACCTGGTCTTGAACACATCCAGTGATGGAGCATCCACAGCTTCCCTGGACAACCTGTTCCAGTGACTCATCACCCTCAGAATGAAGAACTTCTTCCCTATCTCTAATCTAAATCTCCCCTCCTCCAGTTTGAACCCATTGTTCCTTGTCCTGGCATTACAAGCCCTTGTAAAGAGTCCCTCCCCAGCTTTTTTATAGCCCCCTTTCAGATATTGGAAGGCCTCAATGAGGTCCCCCTGGAGTCTTCTCTTCTCCATGCTGAACTACCCCAACTGTCCTTGTGGGAGTGGTGTTCCAGCCTTCTGATCATTTTCATGACCCTCCTCTGGACCCACTCCAACAGGTCTATGTCCCTCTTGTGTTGGGGGCTCTAAAGGTGGACGCAGTACTCCAGGTGGGGTCTCGTGAGAGTGCAGCAGAGAGGAAGAATCTCCTCCATCAACCTGCTGGCCACACTTCTTTTGATGCAGCCCAGGACATGGTTGGCTTTCTGGGCTGCACTCATGCATTATTAGTAATGTTGAGCTTTTCATTAACCACCCCCAAATCTTTCTTNGTAAGCCTTTCATTAGATTTTTCTCTCTCCTGTTCAGCTGAGGAGTGCGAGTGATAGAACAGCTTGATGGGCACCTGGTGTCCAGATTAGGTCAACCCACCACGTTATCTAAAACTGGGGCATTTACGTGCAGGACCTTACACTTGGCCATGTTAAATTTCATGAGCTTGGCATAAGCCCACCTCTCAAGCCTGTCAAGATCCTTCTGGATGGCATCCCTTCCCTCCAGCATGTCAACTGCACCACACAGCTTGTTGTGCACTCAATCCCACTGTCCATATCACCAACAAAGTTTTTAAACAGAACCAGTCCCAGTACTGATCCCTGAGGAACACCATTTGTCACTGGTTTCCACTTGAACATCGAGCCATTCACTGCAACACTTTGAGTGCGACCATCCAGCCAATTCTTTATCCACTGAATGGCCCATCCATCAAATCCATATCTTTCCTATTTAGAAACTAGGATGCCATGTAGGACAGTATTGAATGCTTTGTACAAGTCCAGGTAGATGATGTTGATTGCTCCTCCCTTATCCACTGACACTGTAACTCCATTATAAAAGGCAACCAAGTTTGTCAAGCATGATTTACCCTTGGTGAAGCCATGTTGCTTACCACCAATCACCTGTTTATTTTCCATGTGCCTTAGCAGAGCCTTCAGGACATCATCATGGACAAGTAAGGAACGACCCTATTGCAGACCTCTGACTTCTGGGATCAGTCGACTGGCTGAGCCTTTCTTCCCTGACATAGGGACGCCTTTGGGTAAGATTTGAACCTCCTCGAGAGCTCTTTTGGAACGTAGAAATCTCTATAGAATTGCTTTTAACTTAGTGCTTCGGTAATTTATAATCTTGACGTTCGTGTATACACACTTTGCAGACAGTGTATTAATCACCGGCAATCCACAAAGAACCTGTACTCTGTTGCTTTAAATAAATTGCACTATTCACGTACCCAGCCACACTGTTTCTCACTGGGTGCCATGTAAGTCCATAGATAGTGGCTGGATGGGAACACAGCACACTATTGAGTGAATCCGGGTGAATCCGGACTCATAGTGTCAAATTGGGCATTATTCAGGATTTAAATCTAACTGCCCCCAGACCCTCTAATAGCTGAGGATAAGCTGGAAAGCAAGGGGGTTTATCTCCTGCCAAATTACTGCTCTTAATGCAACAAACAGACACTTCAACCCTAGCAACTCTAAACATGCTTTATGTTGTAGAGGGAAAATAAAGTTTGAAACCCTAAAGTCAAAACTGCCTCAATTGCTAATGGACCAACCAAAAACATGAGACATTCCAGATGTTCTAATATTTTGGGATGCAGATTCAAATTCCACAGTATCAAGCTACTTTTAAAAATAAATATGAAATGTGGTACGGATTTAGACAATTTAATGCACTGAATTCTACTCATGTCCTGTATAGACAAGTTGTTTTGCTATTCCCATCAGTAATAACTTTTGTAACTGGACATGCTGTGAAATCCAGTTTTTCTTCATAGCTTCATTTATTACCAGTTTCTCTGTTCTCTTTTTGCTGGTCAAATTATCTAATATTCATCTGGACTTTGTAAATACAAAGCTGTTCTTACTATTAGCCGTTGTTTTTTCCTGACTTGATTTTGAGTCAAATTCCTTTCTTGTAAATATGTATCATTAACATACTTGATTAACTTATTAAGCATTGCAGCACAAGCTCATTATGTGTTTGTCTGGTGTGATTTAGCTTTCATTTTTAGTGAGTTTGTTGCAGCAGAAAGGCTGTATGATGCACAGTCAGTGCAGGGGACTGCATAATACACTCCCTGTCAAGCAGTGCTTCAAATCCAGTCTCCACAATAGCAGCTTTAATTATCACTGTCTGACAGTTTTGGAGAAGCACAGTTTTGTTGCTGCCTCATAAAACTAGGAGTTGTTTGTGTAAAGACTTTGTTGTAAAAAGTGAAGAATCACAGAAAAGGTGCTTTCTTCTAATATTGAATAAGGAACCTTAACAAAGAAAACTGTTATTCCCCTTGGCTTTTCTTATATCTTCCTTCTCTTTTTATTGCACTGTAGAATTTCTGCTGTGAACTTTTTCCTGCCTTCCCCATGCTTATCTTCTGTTTATTAACTAAAGCATCTCTAAGTCCATACCACAATCTGACCCTGGGCAAGTCACTGTGTGGGCACACATCCTCAGTGCCATCTGGAAAGGTTACCAGCCCAACCTTGTCTCTTAGGTACCCATCCATGCCAGAAGCGATCCAGCCTGAGTTGCTTTTGGGAATGTACTTGAATCTATCTGAGTTGGCAGAGGTTTACTCACCACTCACTTAAGCAAGGCCTACTTGCTAAGGCTGAAATGGGTTGGGGAGCTTTGCCATGAGCAGATGAAGTAGCCTGGACGACCAGTAGCTTCTGCTGGGAGAGTGGAGGTTAGCCTCAGGCCCTGGATAAGCTGCAGTAGCTCTGTCTGTCAGTTTAGGTGTAGTTAAGAGATGACACAAGTCCATGCTATTTTACTCAGCATACTTTGCTTCTTCCTTCTGTAACATGGGGTTGATACTGTTCCCTGCATCTTACACAAGGTAGATTTCATCAACGTGTGGAAACTACTCCAAGAACAAGAGTGGAAAGCACAAAGAAAAGTCGAAGCTTGATTATGAATTGATATGTCAGATACTAACAGAGATATGATGGTGGGCATAGCTACTGCATTTTAGCCATGGAACTAAGTAAAATGGTTTGTTTCCTTGTTACCTATTGATGGAAGATAAGAATCGTGTCTCACGGTGTCCCGGGAGGAAAGGCCTCATGTGGCTGTTCAGCTCTGCGTGCAAAGTGCAGTCCTGACTATGTCACAGCATCTCTTTCCACCCCTACTCCAAGACTAGAGAGGAGACAGGCAATTTTTGCCTTCTAGGCTCATTTATTTTCTTGTCCATGCAAATTCAGATGGGCATGCTACTATTTTAGGGATAAGAGAAATGGTCACCCATGTCTGCCTGTTTATTGCACAAGACAGATTGCTGGTCTCCTGTAACAAGAAAAATCCCTGGGGGAACAAGAGATTTCTCTACCTCCTAACTGTGCTTTCTTTATGTGGATGGACAGGCCTGGTTAAAATGTGATTCTTCATGAGAAGCACTNGACTCATAGTGTCAAATTGGGCATTATTCAGGATTTAAATCTAGCTGCCCCCAGACCCTCTAATAGCTGAGGATAAGCTGGAAAGCAAGGGGGTTTATCTCCTGCCAAATTACTGCTCTTAATGCAACAAACAGACACTTCAACCCTAGCAACTCTAAACATGCTTTATGTTGTAGAGGGAAAATAAAGTTTGAAACCCTAAAGTCAAAACTGCCTCAATTGCTAATGGACCAACCAAAAACATGAGACATTCCAGATGTTCTAATATTTTGGGATGCAGATTCAAATTCCACAGTATCAAGCTACTTTTAAAAATAAATATGAAATGTGGTACGGATTTAGACAATTTAATGCACTGAATTCTACTCATGTCCTGTATAGACAAGTTGTTTTGCTATTCCCATCAGTAATAACTTTTGTAACTGGACATGCTGTGAAATCCAGTTTTTCTTCATAGCTTCATTTATTACCAGTTTCTCTGTTCTCTTTTTGCTGGTCAAATTATCTAATATTCATCTGGACTTTGTAAATACAAAGCTGTTCTTACTATTAGCCGTTGTTTTTTCCTGACTTGATTTTGAGTCAAATTCCTTTCTTGTAAATATGTATCATTAACATACTTGATTAACTTATTAAGCATTGCAGCACAAGCTCATTATGTGTTTGTCTGGTGTGATTTAGCTTTCATTTTTAGTGAGTTTGTTGCAGCAGAAAGGCTGTATGATGCACAGTCAGTGCAGGGGACTGCATAATACACTCCCTGTCAAGCAGTGCTTCAAATCCAGTCTCCACAATAGCAGCTTTAATTATCACTGTCTGACAGTTTTGGAGAAGCACAGTTTTGTTGCTGCCTCATAAAACTAGGAGTTGTTTGTGTAAAGACTTTGTTGTAAAAAGTGAAGAATCACAGAAAAGGTGCTTTCTTCTAATATTGAATAAGGAACCTTAACAAAGAAAACTGTTATTCCCCTTGGCTTTTCTTATATCTTCCTTCTCTTTTTATTGCACTGTAGAATTTCTGCTGTGAACTTTTTCCTGCCTTCCCCATGCTTATCTTCTGTTTATTAACTAAAGCATCTCTAAGTCCATACCACAATCTGACCCTGGGCAAGTCACTGTGTGGGCACACATCCTCAGTGCCATCTGGAAAGGTTACCAGCCCAACCTTGTCTCTTAGGTACCCATCCATGCCAGAAGCGATCCAGCCTGAGTTGCTTTTGGGAATGTACTTGAATCTATCTGAGTTGGCAGAGGTTTACTCACCACTCACTTAAGCAAGGCCTACTTGCTAAGGCTGAAATGGGTTGGGGAGCTTTGCCATGAGCAGATGAAGTAGCCTGGACGACCAGTAGCTTCTGCTGGGAGAGTGGAGGTTAGCCTCAGGCCCTGGATAAGCTGCAGTAGCTCTGTCTGTCAGTTTAGGTGTAGTTAAGAGATGACACAAGTCCATGCTATTTTACTCAGCATACTTTGCTTCTTCCTTCTGTAACATGGGGTTGATACTGTTCCCTGCATCTTACACAAGGTAGATTTCATCAACGTGTGGAAACTACTCCAAGAACAAGAGTGGAAAGCACAAAGAAAAGTCGAAGCTTGATTATGAATTGATATGTCAGATACTAACAGAGATATGATGGTGGGCATAGCTACTGCATTTTAGCCATGGAACTAAGTAAAATGGTTTGTTTCCTTGTTACCTATTGATGGAAGATAAGAATCGTGTCTCACGGTGTCCCGGGAGGAAAGGCCTCATGTGGCTGTTCAGCTCTGCGTGCAAAGTGCAGTCCTGACTATGTCACAGCATCTCTTTCCACCCCTACTCCAAGACTAGAGAGGAGACAGGCAATTTTTGCCTTCTAGGCTCATTTATTTTCTTGTCCATGCAAATTCAGATGGGCATGCTACTATTTTAGGGATAAGAGAAATGGTCACCCATGTCTGCCTGTTTATTGCACAAGACAGATTGCTGGTCTCCTGTAACAAGAAAAATCCCTGGGGGAACAAGAGATTTCTCTACCTCCTAACTGTGCTTTCTTTATGTGGATGGACAGGCCTGGTTAAAATGTGATTCTTCATGAGAAGCACTTCTGTTTATGCCTCACCAGTGAAGTAGCCCCAGGGCTCCTGAATGCACTTGGTCATGACACTGTCCTACAGACAGACAACATCAGTGCACAATTCCTGGCATATCAGTTGTTCCCTGTCTGCATTTGAAAAACTGTTTCATTGCAATGCAGGAGGGTCCTCCAAGCAGAGTAAAGTAGGCCTGTTAGATCAGGTTTCTGATGTGGGAATTTGCAATTAAGTCAGAAGTACAATCTCTCTGCAGTGTCTGTGTTCTGAGAAAAGCACTAATATTCCTGGGAATAAGGTCACTCACTGTGATATCCTCAGGAAAATGATAGAAAGTGTATGTCTGTGTTAGGAGGGCTGGGACACACTGTCTGTATTAATTAAAAACTGAAATTGATACTCTCCAGTAGAGATCTCTGTTTCAAGACTTATACACTCCAGTTCACACGATCAGTAAAGAATCTAAGAATTACTTTTGCAAAGAAACTATTCAGGCATTATTACAGAAAAAAATGAGGCAACATGGTAGAAGGTGACACTGTCCCTTTGCTGTCTCATAGATAAAATAGCTCTCATGCTTCAGGAAGAAAAATTCTTTCCTTCGGAAGAAATAGTGAGGGAACATATATGGTCTGTATTGTGTGGGAAATCAGTCTCAATGATTGCCAGTGTCCCTTCTGGCTTTAAGCTTGTCAATCTCTGCAGCTGATAGTCCAGGGTCTTGCACAAACTAGCTTTTAAAAAAGTGTAGAGCAGTTGTATATCTCATGCACCACAGGACAGCTCAAGTGGTGGTAGATTTTCAATTTGCAATATGTCCTTTTTAAGGAATCACACTTTATTCCAGAACAAATGAGGAAAAAAAAATTTCTTGTGTTCATCAAACTGTTGAAGCTACATGACAACAAACAAGAAGTCCAGAAACCATGGAAAAAAGGGCATCATAATCCATAACACTGCATAATTAATCATTTTTGCAAAAACACAATCTTAAAAACCTTGAAGTGTTTATAAGCTTCCAGTGGCCTATTAATAAAACACAGTCAATCTTTAAAATATGATGGTAGGTAAAATGAAATTTTCCACAGGAAAAAATTAGTCCAAGGGCATGCATCTCTTTATCTCCTGTTCCTTTAGAATCACTGAATAAATCTAACTTTTGATTTAAACTGAAGGCATGTACAGTAGTATATGGGATGGTAATTAGTTCTACAGAGCAGGAAAAATGTTAGCACAGGAGCCATATGACCTAAAAATAAAACTGTTCCAATGCTTTAGCAGATTGGCTAAACAACACAATTTCTGAAGGCAGGAAGTATGAAGAAATTCAAGCATTTCTCAGTGTTTCTTGATATATTTACACTGCCTATCACAATTTTTTTTTTTTTAAATAAAGCGTAATTGGTTTACAATACACACTCATTATTTCACTTGCCAAAAATACCATCTATTAGAGGAACATTAAGACAATAAAATAATCTCGTAGAAGCAACAAAAACTGTAGTTGCAGATTAAACCTCTATGGCATAATATAAAGGACACCACAGGAAGACATTAATGTGGAACCTAATTTTGGAAATGTAATGATAATGATTATTTTCCAACAGCTAATAAGAATAATCGGCATTTATACTAGTGTCTTGCTTCCTGTATGATCTGGATGTATTCAGTACTGCTGAAGTGAAGCATCTTTTGGGTGAATGAGGGAAGTGGGAGAAAAGCAGGTTTGTGACATGCTGTAGAGGAGCATCTCACACAGCCATCCCCCAGTTGCCATGAAAAGGCTGGGTACGTTTATGTGGGTGGGTTCTGAGCTTGGGGAGCCATGCTAAAGCAATATTGAGTGCTTTATAAAAGCTCAGGCTAATATCTAGCTGAAGTGAAAGGAGCTGAGAGTGTGGAGTCTTTATAGTCTTTTAATTCCATTTGTGCTCGGGGATTTTTTTTCATTTTGTTTTTAGTTAATTCTTCAGGTTTTATTACACTAAGTAAATACTGAAAATAGATCATATTATTGTTTTGGTAGTAATATAATAACAAAACTGATGTAAATTTAGATAAAATTGTATAATAAAGATGTAAAAGCTCTTATTGAGCTTCACTAGTATATACATATTAAGCTAGTGCAAAGGCTCAGGAAGTTAGTCCTATCTAATGCTGCAATTTCATCAAGGTATCAATCATAGATGGAGTCAAAAACTGGGTTCTAAAAACAGTGGATTAGGGTGTGATATTGGTTGTCACTAAACCTGTGCCTGAATTTTCAAGCTGTAGTTCCCCATACACTTTAAATTGTCATCAATCAGCAGTGCTGTTACAGCAAGTCTCCCTGCACTCTCTTCGCTCCTCTGCTGGCATCAGCTTTTGCTTGTGGATCAGTCATAAGTGTTTATGTGGCTGGAGTGGAATAAGATTGGTAACCCAAGCAAGTTGAAACTAACTGGTTTTTCTCTCTCTTTCTTCCCCCCCTTCCCTGGGTTTGTTTTACCCAGGATCTGCTCCCCACTCAATACCACTGTATGCCTTCATTAGCACTGATGTTCTCTCCACAGAGAGGAAAGAGCTGTGCAGCCACCAGCTGCCTGAGTCAGGGGAGAGCAGGACTGTTTCCTCTGGCAGTGATGTTTGAAGTGTGTGCTGCACTGGGGCTGCCACCACACTGCATTTGCTCTTCCCCTGGGAGCCGAGCTGATTGCAGGTGGCAGAGTCATGGTGGTGACCTAGTTAATGAGAATCTTGGCCCAGATATAAGCTCAATTTTCTGTCCCTAGGGAGCCTAGTTTCAATATGAGGCAGGTAAAAATGGAAATGGGGTTGTTCATCTCAATGTAACCCTTCTAACAGGTCATGGGCCGTAGTTTGGCCCAGAAAGCAGTTTCTCCTCAGGTGCTGTCTACATGATCACATATAGATGGTCACAAACCACCTTCTCCTGTCCTCTGCACTAATTAGATATGAGCCAGCTTTGGCCCTGCAAAGGTTAGTTTCATGGTAGTGTTCAAGCCAGTAAATTATACTGACAAGAGCTTTGCAGTATGTGCTAACACAGCTAAATGGTGTGTGCTCCGTCAAGGGGGAGCACAGGCAGAGTCAGGCCATAAATAATGACACCTGTCTGGTCAACATGTACTCAGAGTGGTAAGGCAGGTTATGAATCAACTGGTTTGATAGACACTGGCACAAGCAAACTCTTTTAGTACCTACTGACTAAATGCTGGACTCTGAATTGTCTAATGTAATGGGATTGAATTATTGCATTTGCAAGCATTAATCTTGGGCTCAGATGAATTGTGTAAGATCATAACTGAGGGCTTGGAAACTTCCAGCTTACTGTTTTATCTGTCTGCTATGAAATGGCTGAATGATTTTTTTGGAGTTAAAAACAAAACAAACTAAAAAATAACAAACTGCTGTGCTAAGATCTGTGTTCTAGAGTGTAGTACAGAACATATTTTTATGGCAGAGTTTAAAGTAGAAATGCAGGTAGAATCTTAATGATAGCATTGCTATAGGACACATTATTGGTTGCCAATAACTGTCATTTTGTATATGGTTAAATATCACCTTCTAGGCGTTCATTTAGCAATATCCCTGACATTAAATGTATCTTTTTCTTAAGTACAACAAAACTTGTACTTCAGTACGTAAACTGCATGTAACCTTATTAACATGTTTGCTATGATATTCTGATTGGTTAATGAAGGCTTGTAGCACATGGGAACAGCTTCATCACAGACCTAATTGGACACAACAGCACCGATCTCAGTGGTGTTGTACCCACATATGCTGGCAGCAAATCTGGCCCCATGCCTGTAGACGATGAGCAGTAATGTTAGAGCAAATATGAAAAAGAACAACTCTACTAATAATTTTGAACTGAGATCACTGGTGACATGGTTCAATTACAGCATTAGTTCCTGTTGTCAGAGAGGGGTTAAAATGGAATGTAACGACTCTTTAGCAGACAGATTTGGAGCAATTAGAAGTCTGAAAATGTCTCTCCATGTAACTAAATATAATTGCTTTTAAATAGCTAGTCTATAGAATCTTTTTTCTTCTTTTTTTCTTTCTTTTTCTGTGAGTTTTACTCCTATTACTCATCTACATGGACTTAATTGACTGAGGTTCTAAACCCCAACCCTCTAGTGGGTACTGATGAGGTTTTAAATTACTCTGAATTGCAAGCACTTTAAAACACAGGCAAGGAAGTGTGCTAAGGCAATACAGCATACAGAGTGAAATGGTGACTTTAGATTCTCGGTTTCACATCTCTGCATGGAACTGCCACCTTGGGAAGGGCAGCATTGGCTGCTGTTAAGCACTCTGTTGTTTCTATGTTCTGTTGTCTGCAGCGGATTCCAACCAGCCACCAGAATTGTGTAGGGCTTGGGTTTGTTATCCCTGGCCATAGCAGTATGATGACTGAGACTGAAGTATTTTCACTGAAGAATGATCTTTTACACTTTAGCTGAAGAGTGCAGGTCAGGAAGGAATGGGTGGGAGTGGGAAAGGATTAGTTTCATGGAAGCATCTCACACTTCTCCACCAGGATCTTCCCTATTTTCCTGATTACCTTCTACATCATAGGTCCTGACCAACACAGCATGCACCACAACAACCCTTTGGTAGATAACCTTCTGTTTTCGTTACTTTAATTCTGGAGCTTCTGGAAGTGACTGAGTTTCTGGGACCTTTTGATTAGAAAAGATACAGCTTTTGACAATCATAGCACCTGCAGGAGGAGTTCCTGAATGCTGAATAGAGACATCTGCACTGTACTGGAATGAATAGGAGTGCTAATGGGATACAAAGCAGTCATACTGTGTAGGTGGACCATACTATACATGTATTTCAGGAAGCTTTTCAGCCCAGCACCACTCTTCTGCAGTGCTCCCCTGCCTCAGAGGAGGGGAAGCTCCTCTCCTCTAAGTTATGTACTAAAGATACTCTGAACAGCAGCGTTTCCATATGACAAGGAGCTGGAGAGCCAAAGCTTTCACTTCCCTCCTTCCACACCTCAGATGTGTCAGACTTCAGGAGAAATGCAAAGCCAGAAAGCAAAGTCTTTCAGCTGTCAGTGTGTGATCATAACCCACTGATGCAAAATAGACCCAAACCTACTCCTATCAGAGTTGGAGTCAGGCAAAAAAACCCCAAGGAGTACAGTAAATTCCACTCATACACCTTGAATGAGCTAGGAGGGTTCCTCCTGCAGGGACTGGTGAGATGGTGCTTCCCTTCCATGCCCTCCAAAGAGTCTGAAAGGCATACTGCAAAACCACTGGAGCAGAAACTCATTAGAGGGCAGCAATAGAAAAGCACAGAAATTGTCATGCTGCCAAGCATCATCTTTTCTTCCAATTTTGTAACTCATTTTCATTGTGGTGAGCAAATTTCATTGGTAGACATGATGACAGAAGAATACTGGTAGCTCTCCAACAAACAGCTACCTCCCAGGTGTCAGACACATGAGACAAAATGCATATCAAATAGGCTAAGTCATCTTTGCCTGAAATCCGATAGTACTGGCAAGCAGCAAGAGATTCCAATTTCAGTATCCCTATGGTTTTGTTTTGGACATAAGGAATTGCAGAAACTGAGAAACATTTTGAGCTAAACCTTAATCACTGAGACTATCTAGCAGTTCTTCAGAACGTTGACCCAAAATGGGAGCACAGGCTCAATGTTGCCATGAAAAGTAAAAGCAAATATACATACATTTCTATCATTTTTATAGCACTTACAGATGTTCTGCCTCATCTCTACAGTGCTAATGTGGGTAATGAGGCTGCTTGAAAACATCAGGTCACTTGACCTTTAGTGAGATTTTCCTCATTCTTATGAACAGCAAGGTTGCATTTCCTAGTCAGGGAGACAATAAATGTTTATGCCTAATTTAAGCAATTGCAGACACTACCTATTATGTTTGGAGTAGTGGTTTTTAACAGCAAGATGAACTGAAAAAAGACAGTATAACTGCCATTTTCTTAAGACATAAATCCATGGAGGTTTAATTGGAAGGAGAGCAGTACTCTGCCTTATTCCAGAATTTCTCCTGCATAACATTCCCAGCAGGGCAGTAAGTGCCAGAATATTCCATCAAAGAAGCAAAAGGAAGAAAGATTTCATCAGAAGCACAATCTTCACTGAGTATTCAGTGATCTACAGGTAACATATTATTACTGACACTTTCCACTTCTGAGAGTGGATTAATTGCTCTGAGAGTATCAAATACACTTCAGCAGAGTCCAGTCTGTTTGTTTAAGAAGTGATCAGTGTTGGATACTTGTTAGTGATTCCCAATAACTCGATTTTTTTCTCCTGAGTACATTTTTAATTTTCACCTATGCAACCCTTACATCAATTTTTAAGTGATATTGTAGCACTCTAGAGTTGCAGGAGACAACAGAGTCGATTGCAGCAAAAGTCTAATAACTGGAAGTTCCTGGATTCAAACTGTGATTAGCCATTAACCTATAATGCGACCTCAGACATGTTTCTTGATTCTCTTGTCCTTCAGTTTAGCTATCTAATTTGTTTTCAAACAATTACAACACCTAGCCAAAAGATCCTCCTGTGAACCAGATATCCTGAGAACGTGGAATTAGAAAACAATGATAAAAAGAACACAAAAGGAAAGTGAAGGTAATGGGTGCTAAAATACTTATCAAAAAGAAAATTAAAACATTCATCTCCATTCATGTGAGTGCCTTGTTGCACTGTCTGCTCTTTAATACTAAACAAACCTTTTTCTAAACAATTGCATCAACATCTGCTGCTTAGAGATTTCTCTTTCTTCTTCCAGATTTGTTGACTAATAAATCTGGTGTCCTGGTTCCTTTTAGAATTAGTATAATCTTATGGCTGTAGCAGATGAGAACAAGGAGCTTTCCATGTCTGGAAAAGTCTGTTAGCTCACTCAAAGCTGTGTTGGCAACTTCAGCACCCACCAGTGATTTTATTCCCCTCACACATATAGAGTAAATCTGTATAGTAGTTAAAAATATTGAAGACATTATTTTGTAAATGATGTAAGCCCAGCTCTGAAACCCTTTTACGGCATTCTAGACACAAAAAGAGATTCCTTACACAAGGAATTTCAAACACAACTAGATGCAAGACCTGCTTGCACTGATGTAAAAGCTGAGACTTGTAAGTAAGGACTCAGTTGCAAGTGCTCACAAATTCAGTTACTCTGATCATTTTGGATCAAAAGCAGAAATGAGCAGAGGTTGATTCAAGGGACATCACAGCTGGCCAGAGAACAGTGAGCCTGAGCTTGGATGCACTCTAATGCCACTCACCAGCAGAGTCCTACTTGCTCCAGCTTCACTACTTCCAGAGCTAAACACATAATCTTCATGCAGTGTGGATTACACCACGTTAACCATAACGATTGGATCATCATTTTCTTAGACATTTTTGTACCAGGGACTGTTTTGCATTGTCTAGGCTCAGTCCTGCCTGTGCCATTTCTAATTCATTCCCTGCATCATCATGGCACACCAGCCACAGACCTGCCTTTGTACAGACTTTCATGCCTGTTGCCAGCCGTAAATTCACCTCCAACAGTAAGAAAGAACAAACGCACAATTAAAATATTTTGTATCTGAACTGATTGCATCTCCTCCTTTAATTACTATTCTTCTTCCACTTCCTATGGCTAAGATCTGGGCAGGAGGGTTGTTGCTGGTCACACACACATTTCCGTGTGCTACAAATCATATGATGAGTTGATGCTTTACCCTTCCACCTTCCTGACCAGTCTGTGGCACTGGCACTCCTCCACTCCTCTTGAGTCTTGTTATTGCCCTTCAGCACTCCTAGCTGAAGCGTTGCCGAATCACTGGGCTGCATTTACTCCCATTCCTCCTCGGCAGAAAGGAATTCCTAAATGTGTATTTTCTTTCTCCAGAACCATCTTTTACTATGTTCCTGGAGAGAGTTTGCCCATGACAGTCTAAGGACACAGTCAAAGCAAGATTTGCTGGTACTAGCATTTAATAACCCGTCTGGTATATTCTAGCAAACAAGCTCTTAGCACACAAGTAATTTTTTTCAGGCCAGCTTATTCATGATGCATTTCATTGGTAGGCCTAAAAATGCTTGACAAATGAAAGCATTGTCATTTTCTAGATGAGGAAAAGAGGTGTGGAGCAGGAGCCTAACACAAGAAGGGCATAATCTCACAGCTTTTAGGAAGCACTGAAATGTAAATAATGAAGAGAAAGGCAGAAGGCTGCATACCTAACCCCTTCACCTCAGCATTATGCACTTAGGATCTCCCCTGCCTGACACTGCCAACACAGCATTATATTCTGTGGACTGGATGGTAATTCAAGATACAACATTTTAATTATTAATAAAAGACACTTGGAGACATCATGCCCTATTAGAGAAACCTCTTAAAGCGAAACTCTGCAGATGGGGCAGAATGTCGGCTTAAATGATACAATTAATATTTATGCAGCTTGATAAGCTAGCCTAGATCCTAGCCCTCACTGGGATTCTGTGGACACGTTTCCCTGCTTGCATCCCTTCCTTCCCTCCTCTTCCTCCTCCTGCACCTACACTGGTAGTAATAGTGTGGCTGCTGCCGCTGCTGTAGTTCTCAGACTTCAAGGTCAATTTTTGAAGCTAGAAGGGGGCTGAATACTGCCAAGCCTTAAACTGGGGGTCCTGTCCATCCCCCACTATCCATCCCCTCCCTTTTTCTGCACCTCTTTTCAAGGAAGAAGAGGAGAAGAATCTGCTGGCATCTATTTAAGTGCAAAACAGGATATATGAAAGCACAAAGCTCAGACAGTCAATCTTGGATTAGGATAGCAGTTTTAAGTTTTGACAGGGTTTTAGGTCAGACAGAAGGAGAACAATAAGAAACTCAGGGTAGAGAAGCTCCTGGAAAAGATTAAGTGATCCTGTGAAATGGTTCTGCAAGATATAATAGACCAGAGGACATCATTTTTGTGCACTCCAAAATTTAAAGGAACAGGAACCTAACACGTCTATCATGATTTTGTTCAGAAAAGTTCCCCTGTTTTTCTAGTTGTGCTGAGTTGCCTTGTTTTACCTCTCATTGACAGTATCAGCCTAGGGCCTATCAATACATCACTGTGGGACAATTCACTCATGGCACACTTTAAATGAAATATCCACAAATTGGATTACAGCCCCAAAGCACTCAGTAATTCATGCTTTCACTGTGTAATAACAAGTGTACTTGCGTAGGAAAAGCGACACTGAATTTAGCATGCAGCCTTGCTTTTCCAATTTTATGTAAGCAGCCAAAAAGACAGTGATTTGCCTATTCAGTGGCACTAACCTCAAACCTCCCCATCCGTGAGTGAATGGAAGGCTGTGGGCATTAGAGGGCAGCACAGTAACACTTTCCCACCTGCAAGGAAAGGATTTGAGGATGCCATCACTTCCAAGTGGTCCAGGTCAGCCAGTTTTGTCAGACCTCCAGGAGTTTCACATATCTCCCATTAAGAGATCTTTTCTTAAAGGGCTAGGGAACAGAGGATGGGGACAGTGTTGATGACAGGAATAGGTAAAAGAGCAGTAACTTGCACATTGTGGCTACTGATAAAGTTCCTGACCTTACAGTTTCTCTATTGATAAAGGCTTATTTGTGCATTTGTAGCTTGTTTTCTTTGTTCCCATTCTATAAAGCTTCTAATGCTGTTTTCTGGGATAGGACAGGATCAATCCAGTGCAATGATTAACATACCAGTTGAGTCGTGATTGAAGTATATTGTATCTTCCAGACACCCAAAAAAAGTCTGTCTTTGGAAAGGGCAAGTTTAAACATGAAAAGAACTAATGATCTGTAATAATGACAAACCACCCTGTGTGTTATCTAACTTACTAACGCCAGGCACCTTGGAAATTTTTGTGCTCTGAGTAGGAGGCTAGATCTTGGTAAATAATCCATAATTACACTACCATCAGATGAAGATTGATTCAAGAAGGCTATTTTTATCCTGCAGGATCTAAAGGATTTATTCCCTTCCTTTCTTCTTATGTGACTGTCAGTTTAGTTGTGACAAGATAGGTACATACAGTATCAGAATACACATGAAAATGTTACAGAACTCCTCCGCTGCCCAGACAAGCCAGAAGACTCATCCAATTCTAACAGGATGAGACAGCCCCAGCTCCCAACTAGGTGTCACGAGCCCAACTGGGGCTCCAGACCAGCAAGTGACCTCCAGACTGTCATTGTGCAGGCCAGTAGTTTGGAAACAAGGCTAATGAGGAAGTGATCACCTCCACCCCTGAGCAGCTAGAGTTCCAGTCCCTACCCACCCCTTCTTCCCCAGGGCACAGCCAGCTCACAGAGGACCAACACTGATCAGAGGCAAACGCTGAGCACCTCACAACATGCTTTATCAGGCTGTGAGTGTCCTGAGGCAATGTAGCTAAGGGAGTTTTGGAAGGCATGAGCAACACACAAAAAAAAGACATGCCCAGAACTGAAAGGAAGCAAGAAAACTCTTTTGCAACTAATTAGAATGGCATGGTGTCCTATCTCCATCTTTCAGGCAGGTGAGAAGCTTTTTTTGCACAGTAAGAAAGAGAAAGCTTGTGAACAGATACCTAAGGCCTGCAACACACATTCAAAAGACAGGAAGGAAAAAAGAAGAGAAAAAAAGTCTGCTTGCATACTTTCAGTAAACCAGCTGAGTGAAGGCTTGTATCATTGAATCAACTAGATCTTCCATAGTCAACTCCAATGCTTTCAGTCTTGTACACTCAGTTTGACATCCTTTACCCACTCATTCAAACACTACCTGCTATCACTGAACTGTGCTGCAGGGTACTTGACAAAAGAGTGAAAAAACAAAAACATACATAAATAAAACTTGGCATGATATGTCTTTCTGCCTATGTAGGTCAACAGCCTTGCCTTTATCATGAATTTCTTCAAAAAGACTTTCTTTCCAGTAGGCAGTAATTTAGCATTGTCTTATTTCATACATTTAATTGTACCACAGATGACCAGAATCCGAGTGAGGAAACAGATTACTTACGTGAATAAACTGATTATCAATAGTTTTCTTCCAAAACTTGATTTGGAGAAAAAAAAGATATAATGGTTGCTTCTTGGTTGCCTCTTGGAGCAAGCTCTGGCTCCAATTTGTCCCATGCACGTGTTTTTTGTTTATATGAAGGTTAGTTTATCTGGAGGGAAAGGCTGGTTATCAACTTACATGGAAACTGGATATAACCAAATTATAGAATCACAGAATGGTAATGGTTTAAAGGGACCTCTGGGAATCACCTAGCTTACCCCCCACCCCCAGCTAAAGCAGGTTTGCCTAGATCAGGTTGCACAGGAACATGTCCAGACAGGTTTTGAAATTCTCCAGAGAAGGACACTCCACAGCCACTCTGGACAACCTGGTACAGTGCTCCATCATCCTCAAAGTACAGAAGTTTTTCCTGAAGTTGATGTGGAACTTCCTGTGTTCCAGTTTGTGCCCATTACCCCTTATCCTATCACTGGGCACCATTGAAAAGAGACCAGATACATCTTTCTGAGCCTCACCCTTCAGATATTTGTAAGCATTGATCAGATCCCCTCTCAGCCTTCTCTTCTCCAGGCTAAACAGCCCCAGGCCTCAGCTTTTCCTTGTAAGAGAGAGATTCCAGTCCTTTAATCATCTTTGTAGCCCTCTGTTGGACTCTTTCCAGTAGTTCCCTGTCTCTATTAACCTAGGGAGCCCAGAACTGGACACAATGTTTCAGATGTAGCCTCACCAGGGCAGAGTGGAAGGGGAGGAGAACCTCCCTTGATCTGTTGGTCACACTCTTCTTCATGCACACCGCGGATACTATTGGCCTTCTAGGCTACAAAAGCACATTTCTGGATCATGGTTAACTTATTGTCCATCAGGACTCCAAGGTACTTTTCTGTGGAGATGCTTTCCAGCTGGTCAGCCTCTAACCTGTACTGGTACATGGTATTATTCCTCTCTAGGAGCAGGGTTCTACGCTTGCCCTTGTTGAACTTCATGGGGTTCCCCTCTGCCCAACTCTCTAGCCTGTCCATATCTTGGTGAAAGGCAGCACAGCCTTCTGGTGTGTCAGCCACTCCTCCTAGTTTTGTATCATCAGCAAACTTGCTGAGAGTACACTCCATCCCTTCTTCCAGGTCACTGATGAGTAAGTTGAACACGATTGGACCCAGTACTGACCCTTGGGGAATACCACTAGCTACAGGCCTCCGAGTAGACTCTGTGCCACTGATCACAACCCTCTGAGCTCTGTTGTTTAGCCAGTTCTAAATCCACCTCACAGTCCAATCATCTAACCCACAATTCCTGAGCTTACCTATGAGGATGTTATGGGAGACAGTGTCCAAAAGCCTTGCTGAAGTCAAGGCAGACAACATCCACTGCTCTCC
>VYZX01013814.1:53959-70634 GCA_013401335.1 Brachypteracias leptosomus | reverse complement strand
TAGCCCAGCTACTAGAAGCTGTGTAGCTACCCAAATATTTACCCATCTCACTAGCTTGCTTTTTACTTTGAGCTGCTGCAAGTTCACAGATTCAAGCTGCATAACAGTAGTAGAGGCAGAGACATTGTTAAGGGGAGAAAAAATGATAAGAAAGAGAGAAAAAGGAGAAAGAAAAAGAAAGAAAGAAAGAAAGAGAGAGAAAGAAAGAAAGAAAGAAGGAAAAAAGTGGCTGCTGGGCCAAAAGAAGAAATTGCTGTCATGATGAGTTGTAATAAGCTCCTTCACTCTTGGTTGAAAATACAGTAGCACTGCATCTGATCTGACATTTCCACTCCCACTTCCCTGTTACACTCATTGCCCCATTCAATTTGGTTCTCTATGGAGTCCTGCAGTTTCCTACAACACTTTCTATAGCAAGTGGTGAAACAACATAGGCTATGAGGGAGTTCTGTATTCAGAAAACCACCCTCCACTGGCTGCCCTGTAGCAAGAGCAGGTAACTGGTGTGACAAAAAAGTTCAGGGTCACAAAGTGTCTTATTTCCAATCTCAGTCGGTGAGGACTATCCTCAAAACCCTTGAAGGTCACATAAATATTTGCTAAGCCCAAACCATGGCTGTCAGTCAATACTCCCAAGATTAAGCTGTGTCACAGGCCACTTTTCAGATAGGTTCAGACCAAGCCATAGAGTGTACAAAAATCAAAGCAGGAGCTTCAACTATTATCTGGCAGGACTGTAGACCACAGTCTAGACCACTCTAGTGCCTTTCCCTGATCTTATGGATTTCTGAACATTGCCTATTTCCAGCACATGGCAGCATAACTGCAGCAGTTTCATTTACTTTCCTTTTCATTTAGGTCTACAAAAAGCTTCAAAACACAAAATAGTGGAGCAATGCAAAGAAATGAGCCCCAGTAAAGACCCAGCTGTCTGTCTGTCTGCACCATCCAGCCAGATGGGCTTGGCTGGGCAAATGCAAGGTAATTGATGTGTGACCTGCCCATGGATCCTTTCTGAGGCACTGGAAGTAGTGAAGGAGTGTCAGACATACCATCTTTTGTATGGGACCAGATAACTAAATGGCAAGAACCTAAGCTCACAATGGGACTTTTGTCTCAAATACTAGGAAAAGTCCTACCTAAAGCCTGTCCTATTCTGCATCTGAAAAATTGTAGTCAATTTTGTTTTCTTGTGTAGAGTTCTCCAGTGCTGCATCCAAATTTAACATCACAATCTTAGGATAAAGTTATGTTATAGTCCAGATAAATATTTTTTTTCCAGCTGTTTGCTGATGTGTTTCTGTGGTTGGAAGGCACTCTGAGCCTGTATCCTGGCCTGGAATTTGAGAACTCACACGCAGCTTCAGTGATGAAACTTGCTCTGCACATTCACAGAGCTTCTGCTATATTGACAGCTCCACTTCAGGAGCTATCTCCCACCTAAATCTGGTCACAAGCTGAAAATGTGGGAGTTTTGTGGCCAGCTTCTCTCGTGTACCTGCTTTTCATGTTTGCCAACAGAGTTCTGTTCTGTGCAAAACACAGGGACTCTGGCAAACCTTTCTAAAAAGCGTCAAGGCTTTGAGTGCTTCCTCAATTTTACACAGTTATGATAGCATTCACCCAGGTCAGATGCCTGGATGTAGTGCATTTTGAAGAGTTAGTGATTTCAAATGCCTGCCTCTTGCAAGAGCACCTCAACAAACTGTTTTGAGGGTAATATTCTGCCTTTGTTGTTGAATAAAGAAATAAGATTTCTTGGGCAAGTGTGACTATACCCAGAGAACGAGGAACATGATTGGGAAAGGAGCTTCCTGGGTTCCTGATTGTGGGAATACAGTAGATAGGCTTTAGGCAATAATTTAATAGTATAAATAGCACTGACAGTCTGCTTTTCTTCTCAGCATGGTTGTAAATAATTGTAACAGTTATTTTCTTGCCATTTCCTTAATTCCTACTTTTAACCCAGCTTGGGGAGTGCTTTGATAGAAGAGCTCCTTGCTCTGTTTTTTCATTGTCCGATTGGAGTGAGCCAGTCTACATAGAAAAGGCATCATAAGATACTTTTATTACCCTCCTCCTAGTGTGTTGTTATGGTCTTCATGATTAGCCTAAGGGTGAGTTAATACAGCAGTGCTTAGGCTTTGCCTGTGGAGTTGCTTGGATGAGTGAAAGTATGCATGATTTGATATGGCCTCCCTCTGTTGACATCAATAGCTTTGTAGATGCATCTTGCCATCTGCGTGGAGCACTCTACAAGACTAGGACCATCTTTTGGATGAGTTCTCCTTTTATGTGAGATGGAGCTCAAGTGGATGCTATTGTTTGAGTAAGTTTTTCAGACTAGTAACATTTATCCTTGTTTATGTTGGAATACACTTTTTTCCTTTTGAGTATCATCCAAGTGTAGGGGTGTTAAAAATAGCCATAGTTGCCCATTGTAGCTACTGAATAGAAAAGCATCCTTCCACTATTTTTTTTTGTAAAATCACACACAGTTTTAATGCATGACATGTTTCATGGCTTGCAAAGACACATGGGTTGTGTATTTTGATGATGACATTCTGGTATACTGAGAACGCACAAACCTTTCCTACTCCACTGGACATACATGTTCTGCATAAAGCATTTAGGTACTACAGATAGGGGGAAAGGGTTAATGCTTTTTCTTCTCTTAAGCAAAGCACATACATCCCTCTCATAGTTATGGAGGCAAAATCAACTGGTAGACATATCACAATGGACTCTGCCACAGAAATGCACTATATAGTTTTGAGGAAAATATATGCACCATTTATGCAGTTTCAATTTTAAAGTAAAGCTTCTCTCTAGAGTACTTGATTTATTTTTTTCCTTGAGAATATATCTGAAAATATCTTCAGCATAGTATAATCTATCTTGTTATAAAGGCAAAGAGAGCTCATCAGAAGTATATTTTATGAGCTCCAAGTATAAAAACTCCCTTAGAAAAGGACAATAGCTGGTAGACAAGCAGCAGACTTGATCAGAGGCAAAGAAAGCTACTCAAGTGTTCCTTCAATTGAGTAGTAGGACTTTTAATGAGCAGGGCCTCCAATTCCCATGACAATGTGTTTGGTGCACACAGCTCTGCATCCCCTGTCCGTGTTTGAATGGTACATTGCTGTGATCAGTCCTATTCTGGATGAACATACAGTCCTTTTCTAATCAATGTCTTGCAGAATATCATGTTTAATTCCTGGAATTCATGGTTCTTTATGTTGCAGTTGGGTGTCACTCTGCAGAAAGATGACTGCTCTGCATGTGAAGTCTTTGAGTGAGTGGAGTGGCACGGTATAGCTGTGCAGGCTGCAGGAGATGGGGAAAGGTGTGAATGCAGTGTGAGCTGAGGGAGCCACTGTTCAGGAAGGGGAAATCCAATCAGTCGGGGAAAGACAGAGAACAGAGAGGAAAGGCTGAGAGTGGTTGATGAGAAAAGACCACATTGGGAAAGAAAGTGAGGCCCTGTGGAAAAAGACCCTCTCGTGACAGAGCTACATTGACACTGGAGTAATGGAATGAGAAGGCAAAGGAGGAATTTCCTTTATTAAATCTTAATTCTAAATATATTTAAATATTTCTATTCAGATCAGTTCTTCACTCATCACTCTTAAGGCAAAATCTTGACCCTGTAACTCTTCAGTCAAGACCTGTGTACTATTATGATGAAATTCTCTTGTTCCCTGGAGAGCTGTCCCTTTCATGGGAGGTAAGAAACAAAAGTGTGTGCTTTTTGCAGTACAGCAAAAACAGTCTTACAGATATTTCATTTCTGTCTTCATTTTCTCTATTTTAGTCCTTTTTGCCACTCCTCAGCTTATTCTTTCTACCAAGAAAGATGGCCAAGTATCCGACTAGAGGAAAGCATCTTGAAATGCAGTTGCTTTGGTGTCAGGGACCTACCTCAAGTCCAAGCCTGTGCTGAGCATCCAAATAGAAGTTGTTCCTGTGGAAGTTGCTAACCCTCTCCCTTCAGGTTCCTTTCAAGGAGATGATGATGATCCAGACTCCTCTGCTTTGTCTTGGTTCAGTGTTTCTATTAGTGTTATGATCCCTATCCTCTTCTCATAATTTTATTTCACTCCCTTGTGGTTGATTGTTTTCTTGGCCTGTGGCAGCTTCTCAGTGAAGAGATGGGCTGTTTATTTCAGATGGACCTTCTCTAGCGTGTGAATGTGGCCTGGGGAACTTTGATATTGGCTGGAAATAAACCAGCACAGGAATCTCAATGACACAAGCCCAGGCTGTGCTTTATCTTATTTTTCAGCTTTCTGTTTTCATTGCCTCTGCTACTCTGCTAGTTCCCCCCCAGTTTTTATTTTATTTTTTTTTCCTAGTAAAGAAAGACCTTACTTAGAAATGCCACTAGGTAGATGAAGAGGGAGAACCACAGTATGAAAGGATTAAGTGCTTCAGCATATAAAATATGCAGGAATGCAGCTAGAAGACCCTTAACTGGGGAGAATAAGTTTAAGGAAGGCAGACCAAGTTAGGGTAGAGGCTCATATTGCACTCCTTGCATTCAACTGGCATCTGCATTCAACTCTACATTTCAGTGAGAAATGTCTCTGTTGCCTCAAGAAGTAAAATTGCATTTGCTGTGCTGCAAGCAAGGAGGTAATTTTGAGGAAAGAATCTTTTCTATAATCTTTTACATGCAGACTCATTAATTTCTGTGATGTGCTAAATCTGCTCACTTGGTTGATGGTTAATGCAGGCATTTTCTAATTGCTACCCATAATGCCCTTCTAACCCCAGAGAAGCTAATTTCACAGCATTTATTTTCCTCCCCTTGCATTTTGTTAGGTGTGATTATGTTGATATCATGTAAATTTGCAAAAGAAAGTATGTTCTGGTCTGTAATGGTACTGTCTGGACATCCATAGCAGAGTTGGGGGCTTCAAATGCTTATAACTGAAAGGAGACAATGGCAGTAAAGTCAATATATTGTAATTTTAGTATAAAATATTCTGCTTCTTTGATGTTGAAAATATATTGCCTTCTTTCAGGTGCTATTTTGTTGTGCTGTCCAATAAAGATATTTATAGTTCTAAGTTAAATATATATATCAGGACCTTTCAAAAATGACTGGTTCACCCCCACTGCAGTGTTTCATTTTTTAGGTAACTATCCAGAGAAATTTGGAAGGAAGATGGGTTTTTTTGAAAGATGGAAGTTTTGTCCTTGCTTATGGAAAAGCAAAAATAATCTGGGAAACATAATGTCACATCTGCTTTCTGCAAAAAGAAGTAATCTAGCAACACTGGCCATGCATGAAGAACTGGAGTTCATGGAAGTACCACCCCAGTGTCCCATTTAGTGAGAGAGGTCTTCCACGTCCAGGACAGTTGGCTTCTCCAC
Source organism: Brachypteracias leptosomus (assembly GCA_013401335.1). Lineage (NCBI taxonomy): Eukaryota > Metazoa > Chordata > Aves > Coraciiformes > Brachypteraciidae > Brachypteracias > Brachypteracias leptosomus. The sequence goes on along the minus strand of VYZX01013814.1, from coordinate 65,255 downwards.
TGGCTTCACACACAGCTGTTAGTGTGGGCACTGAAGTCTGAGTTCCAGATTGCAGTTACTTTGAAGAGGCGTCTCTGACTATGATTCAAGTTAAAAATAAATTAAACCTGCAGCCTAAACTAAGCTTTCACCAATGAGTTGCTGTCTGTGCTGTTGAAGAGCTTCCTGCTGTACTTTCCCTCTTGTGACAGCCTGCTGTGGGGTCAGATGAACAACCAGAGCTGATGCAAGGGGCAGAAATTACAAGAAGGTAGGGAAAACTAGGGATTGAATTTTCAGTTCCTGTTCAGTCAGCTTACCTGTAACAGGAAACTTCATTTTATACCCATCTCACTGGTAGCTAAACTTCAGCCGTAATACTCCACAGGTATATTATGTTCAAGATCTGAAGGGCCTCCAATTTTTGTGTGTCCCATTACACACAATAACATTGTTGATAGGCTTGTTGACAGAAAGTAACTCTTCCAAAAAGTGTAGTGTATTGCCTTAGTTGCAGCCCAGAAAAAGAAGCAATGAATCAGAAGCCAGAAAAAAACTCAAGCACTAGGTAAAGAAAAATATTTAAGCTTGAAAATAGACAACCAAATGTACTGACCTCCGCTGCAGTGTGCATTCGGAGTGGTCTTTGGGGAAGATTGGTCAGGAAACACAGAACATGAGCATATAATATCTTTTGTGCACCAAAGGGCATTTCACTTTGGAAGAGAGAAGTGACTTGGATGCTGGGTCTCCTCACCTGATTTTCAGAGCTGCAGGCAAATGTCTGCACCTCTGGCTGGATCCTGTCCAGCTGTTAAGCCAAAAGAGTGAAATGTTCAGTGGAAAAGGACAGGACATGACATGAGAAATTGCTGGATGTGACAGAGAACCATGTGAGGAGCTGACAGAAGTTAGAGATAGTGCCATGAGAGATGGCTGGATTTCACAGGTGGCTAAGAGGGAGTTACATGAGAAATGTCCAGGCTCCACAGCTAACTGAGCTACTGGGGAACTTCTTGGCCGTAGTCCTGCAAGGCCACCTGTGCTTGGATAACCATATCAGTAATACTTCATTTGGATATAGATATAACAAAACTGGCACCTATGGGAAAAAAGGGGCTGCTGTTTATTTGGGAAGAGGCTGCAGTAGGCAAAGGAAGATATGAGGGTGGCAGGAAAGAGGAACAAAAATGGGACAGGGGATAATAAGGTCAGATAATAAGGCCCTGTGAGCCATGCTGCCTGGGGAGTACCTGATGATCAACCCTTCTCAAATAAATCAAATCTGTTATTCTGACCACAACACAGGAGTCTAAGCAGTGGCTGGGAGGTCTGGAGTGGGGGACAGGGTGCTCTCCTGGGGGATAGGGTGTTACAAGGGTATGCACAGGTGAACTGATGGGGCATCCTGGTGTCACCATGTCTTGAGAGCACTAGCAACTGCTGCTGCTTCTAATATCAGCAGACATGGTCCAGGGGCACCTTACCCTAGACAGGAACAGATAAAACTGCTGGCCCCAATCACAGATGCATTTTGTCCCAAGAATATCTAAGAATAAAAAGATCATGATCTTTCAAGTAAAAAAATAGTTGAGAATGTTCTATAAAACTATCACGAGCATATCAGAAAAGGAAAAATAACCCATAAAAACCCATTTGTGGGGAAAAAGTGTGTATTATTTTAATGGGGTTCAGGGGACTACTTAGGGACAGGAATGCAGAGGGTTAATTTCTCAGTATTCTTATGATGATCAAGTGGGAATGCTTGGAGGACTAATCATAAATAATCATAATCATATCCTGCCTAGTTGGATACAGGTTTAAACATAGACGCAGTTGCCTGCAAATTGTCCTATAAAGATATTGAAGGCAAAGAGGGGATATGTGAAATTAACAGCAAAATGGGCTAATTAAGATCTTCAGATAGGTGCTTAAAACTGGGTTATTATGTAGAAAGTTGCTTACTTGACTGTGGCTTTTAAAAATGCTATTTTCTTGAGTGTTTTTTGTGGGGTTGGAGTTTTTTGATTGTTTCTTTTAACTTTTGTTTTGTTATCTCCTCCCCACCTCCCCACATTTCTGTTTCAACCTCTCAGGAGCACACAGCTGTACAGGAGGGAGTCTGATCTAACAAACTGCAGCTGGAGAACACTGAGCCCACCCTGCAGCTTCTCAGTCCTGTGGCCTCCAGCGTGTTTTGCCAAGGAAGCCTCTGGGAACACACTGGCACTGAATAACATTGAAAAGAAAACAACTTTTGAAGCATCCCTTTTTTTTGCTGTTATTAAGGGTTACTGAGAGAGTCTCAGTCTACACACGCTGAACATTGCCTTCTGAATGGGTCTTAAGGTTGGTTAAAAGCTCCTTATATTTTCTCCTGAAAAATTCACTGTCTCTCCTGCAGTCTTCCATATCACCCAAGAGTTTTTTGGCTAACCCATGAATTCATTTAGTAAAAGCAACAGGAAGGGTGGAAGAAAGAGGACATTACAGAGCTGTAAAAAAAGCATTGGCTGTGGCAAAGAAAAGGAAATGCTGCCTCTCTGCATCAGCACTTCCACATGAAAGGATAAAAGGTACAGAGCTAACCAGAATTCATCAGCTGCTTCTTTTCCATAAATAATTTAAGTTGTTCTCATTTTTTCAGAAAATAAAAATGTTCTTCAGATCTAGAATGGCTCTGCACTCATGTCAAAATTGTTGAATCTTTCCAAATTTTCTGGCAAATCAGCAGCAGTTTCAATTCCTAGGTGATTGCAGGTACCATGTTGGCACAAATATGTGAAAAGTACTTGTCTGGGGCACTACTCTGGAAAGCAGATGTTCACATCTCTCCATATGTGGAGGATCAAGTCTGAGTTCCAAAGGGCAGCCATCAGCATTAGGGGGAGTGTATCTACCCAGCTGCTTTACTACTTTATTACCACTGCTTTCAAGGTGGAAATATTTTGCACTACTCCTAAAACACAAGCACATGAATTCATACACTTTGCTTTCAGAGCAGATGTTTGGTTTGTTTTTTGTTTTGTTTTGTTTTGTCAGCTGTGCCCCTAATGACAATTGATGGTTCAGGTTGAATGCACGTTGTTATGTTACTTTTATGTGTGGTTATTGGGATTGCCTCTTGTTCGCGTGATGGTAGTTGCCTGACAGCTGGTGGCTAGATTCTGCTGGACAATTAGCAATTTTCCCCCTCCTGATGTATAGATTTACTCCACATGCATCTTGCATGCGATAACATCTGAAGTTCAAATAGAAATGTTTTGGTAAAAGGTTGTTCTTCATTGTCCAGAGCAGGACTTTCTCCTGTATGCTTAGTATGTTTTCAGAGAACTAAGGCTTTGGAGAATGATGGAAGTTCTGTTTGAGTGGATTGTGATGCTCCAGTTAGACCCTGGTGTTTGCAGTTCTCCTAGAAATAAAGCAGAACTACAGAAATGGTGTTCCTAATTTGATGAATAATAAATATCAAGGATTTTTCCCTTTTCACACAAACTTTTTTTCATGATGAAGAGTCAGACTCTTTTGGTAATCCGCTTTGTTTCCACCTCCTGCATGGCTCCAAATTAACAGATACCCTGTAAAACCAACCACTGCTGGACCGAATTGTTTCAGAGTCCATTTCACTACATCTCATCCTGCCAAATTCCAACTGATCCTAGAAGTCATGCTGTGCACCCATTTAAATCGAAAAGCTCACAGGCTTGGTTGGGCCATTTCAAAGTTTGCAGAGATTTATCTCTAATCCTCTTAAAATATTAGGCCATGTGACCTTGCATACCATGTTGTCAGCGGGATAAAGATCCCTTTGATTTTTATTTACACTTCTTCACATGGGAGGAGGCAGGTTAATTCATTACATCTCTGTGCCACCTTTGGCTCCCTGTCCCCTCTCTTAGGTCACTCATGTGAATGCAGGAATGCTTGGGCAAGTAGGGTTTGCATATTTAGGCAGCTCTGTGCTCTAGTTTGGTCTCCAGAGACACACTTACAAGATGTCAGCTTTGCAGGCCAATAAATTGTTTTATTTTTGCATAAAAGATGTCCTTCCATCTATCTTTATGGAATAGTTTTTCACTATAAATGTTTCATGCAGACAATTTCAACAATTCATGTACTTGGTTTTAGTTTATAACTTTTCAATTAAACAATGGTTTTTAAAAGCTGGCAGTAGTTCCAACCCATTGTTATGAATTTTGCCTTCAAGTATTAGATTTTTTCTGTTTACAGTGTAGCAAAAAGAAGGCATAAGGAGTATAGAGAAGAAAATTCTATAACCATGGAGGATAATGGTTTTGAAAAAAAACAATTATACAGAAGTCTCACAAGCCTTATCTTCATTACTTTGCATAGTTATTGACACACATGCAAAAGTATTAAAAATTTTTTATTAACTAGTGGCCTTGGCTGGGAAACTAGGTTACATGCAAAGAAAAATGTAGGGCTTTTCTGTCTAGAAGAAGAGGGAAAAGGAAGGGATAATTTTCAGAAAAAAATTGAGGGAGTTTTGGTGCTGTCCAAGCATTCAGTGTTTTGGCATGGAAAAAAATAATTGCAAGAGACTGGGTACTTTCTGTGAAAATATCATTTTAACTGAAACCCCATTTTTCTATCTAGTACTGCATTCAAAGTTTGGTTAGTATTGTTTCCCCATAGTCTTTCAAATTCTAAACTAAGAAAGAGTAAAGCAGTGATGATTTCAGGTGTAGTGTTAAAGATACACTACTTGCCCATTAAGTTAATGAGTTTAAAATAAAAATATTAACCTGTCCTGCCATCTGCTAGTAATCCAACTATGCTTACACCATACCAGTATTACAAAGGGCAAATTTTGTCTATTGTTTCTTCCTACATATCCTTCCTTCTGAAAAAAGTAACTCTTATTACTTGCCTTCATACTTCCCAACACTTCATCGACAACAGCATAGTTTGCAAATTATTTAAACACATACAAGTCCATTAAACAAAGCAAATTTACTAGTTGATCTAATACAAGGCAACATTAATCCATACTTTATCCATCCAGCTGCATTTCCAAAGAAAAATACCCATTCTTAAAAGAAGGTCAACATCCATGGCCTTTCCCACCAGGGCCAATCCATGAGGATTTCTGTGGGATTCAAAAGCCCTTCAAATGTGTAAAACTCTATTCTAAAGGGGATAAATTTAAGGGATGCTTTCTAATTTAAATACCACTTTGATTGAAGATTTTTCCAGATTTTATTACTGAAAGTAGTACCTACATTCTCAGACTGACAAATCACAGAATCACAGAATTGCCTAGATCAGAAAAGACTTTTAAGATAATTGAGTCCTATCATTAACCTAACATTAACAAGTCCTCAAAGGTAAAAAAAAACCCTGTTTCATAATTCTACTGTTTATTTTACACATTCAGACACATTTTCTTTTTCCAAGTGAATCTACAATACATAAAAGCTTTAGAATAATTACTTTCATTCTAGAGGTCAGGGGTAGGAGAATGAAGCTAGGAAGACAACTATAGCAATTTGAAGGCTTGGCTCAATTTCTGGCTGAAAAGAAAGAGGTCACACTTAAAACGTGGAAGAGTCTATAGTCTCTGGCTCATTTTTTCTTATATATAGCTGCAGCTAAACCGATTACCTTCTCCCCAGCACCTCCACTCCCAAAATCAGGAGTGAGGGTTGTAACAAGGGCAGCTAACTCCAAGATAGGCGATGAGTCAGAGGCTTCAGCTGTGATTTGTGAAGCCTGGCATATTAATGTAAACTGATAGCAGCTTATAATGAACATCTGCTATTGCCTCCTGTTAAAGATGAGGTACTGGACTTGCTGGACCTTTGATGTGACCCAAGTACAGCTGCTCTTGTGCTCTTGGTAAGGGCTCAAACCATTAGTGCAGCCGCCCAGTAGCAGAAAAAAACATGCAAGAGCTGACTGACACAAGTTCCTCAGACACCTCTGTACAAGTCAACAGAGCTTGGGGGTCTGAGGCCAGAAAAGTTAGGATTAGTCTTTGAGGGAGGAGAGGAGGTCATATGCACTAAAAGACTTGAAGCTATAGATGGACTGTTCCCCTGAAGTGGGCTTATATTTTTTAAATTAGAGGTTTGGTTTTTGCTCGGGCTCTGTAGACTTAAAATGTACCCACAGTGAGGTGAGCCACAAACAATATCATGTCCTATCAAAAGGGAGGTCAGCCAGTGCCAGGTATGTGTGAGAATGATCACTCATACAGCTCCCCGAATAGCAGCTTTAATTCATTATGTTGCATCTTTTGTACTCCAAGAAATGTCATATGTGTGAGAAGGGGAAAAAAGTGTCTAAAGAAAACTGAGGCTGGAAATTTGCAAGGAGATTTGGGAACACATGTGAAAATTGAAGCTGCTTTTAATTCATTTAAAATAGCTGGATGGCAGGTCAACAGTATTTCTCTAAATGCATGGTTATATGCTGAATAGGTATGTAGCACGTATCAGAGTGTTAGATCTATAGATCTCTGCTCTGGAATGGTGTATAACCTCTGCTGAAAATTAAATGTCATCCCATGTTTAGTATTTGATGCAGTGAAATATGACTTTTGAGACTTGGGTAGAGAATTGAGGACTAAGTGAATACTTCGAGATCCTGCTGCTGCTACATGAAGGAGGAAGGCAAAAGGTTCATGCTGGAGTGGGTGGGGGTGCCACAGCCTGTTCCTTGTGATGCAGTGACTGGATTAGACAGTTTCCACATAAACAGATACAGAGAAGGTTATTACTATCTTGAAGCACTAGCAGCTGGCAGCAGTGATGTGAGAGAAGATCCAGGTTATAAGCAGAGACTTTTTCTCAGGATTCAATCTGTTGACTTTCTAGCTTTCCATCCTTTCCCCCTTCTGAGTGATCTGATGAAATTATTAGCTGCTACGACAGCTAAGTGAAGGGGAGTGGGAGTGGCATTGTCTAGAAATTAAGAGTGGGTTTTATTTTTTATTTCCTGCCTCTTGCCCTTAAATTCTTCCTTTCTCTCCCTCCCTGCAAAGGTTGCCTCCTCACTCTCTTCTCCTCCCTGCTTATGCTCTTATCAGCAAAACTTAGTCCTCCTCCCCCTTTGCTGGCAGGCAGGCAGAGCCCTGTTGTCCCACCTGCGCAGGGCTGCGTGCCCAGCTGCTGGCTGCATGGCAAACCACATGCCCAGAAAAGCACCGTGGGTCATGCCATGAGCCAGTGCAGCTGGCTGGGGAGCAGCTGGGGACTGAGAAGGAACAGGCTGGTTTATGGGGTGAAAAGACACTGTGGGCAAAGGAAAGGTAATTCCCTCATTGGGATTTCTGGCTTAGTTTGGGAAGCTGATTGTTTTGGGATTGAGTGATGCAACACAGGTTTTTTTCATTTGCAAAAGAAAACAAATTCAAAATAGAGAGACATGAAAATATGCCAAACATTCATGTTAGGAGTATGGGAAGTTAAAAGGAAGAGCAAAGGAGCAAGCAACAGCTCCTCTGCTGCTCACAAATAGGCAATAATATCTGGAAACAGTGGGGTAGAAATGAGTGGAAAGCTTGAGATTATCTCTCAGGAACTGAGAGGACAAAACTCATTAGAGATGGGAGAGGAACAGTAGAAAGGAAAGAGCTGTCAGATCACACATATTATTGGGTTAAGAACCAGTCAAGACATGTGGTAAATGCTGCCAGATTATTACAGTAAGTCCTCACTCCAGCATAAACATCACCTGACAGGCTTGAGAGGAAAAGAGGCAGATCTTAAAAAAGTACCTTTTGGGTTTTGACTGAGGGTAGAGAGAACTATGGGTATAACAAGAACAAGCTGTTTTAATTTGGTGCTATTTAAGAGGTGATGGCTTTAAGTATAGCAATAGCTCCTGGCTGAGAGGTTTGAAAATGAAAGGTGGCTGTCATTCAGTGCAAGGAGTCCTTCTTAACGTCTCTCTGTGACTGTGGCAAGGAAGTGATATGATGGCTGAAGCAAAATGTTCCAATAAACACAGCCACCCAGGGTGTGAATTCTGTGGGCAGCAAATACAGCACCCGGACTACTGCCTTGGAAGGTGAAAGCAAGTTAGATTACAAATGCAGCAATAATTAGAGTATCATTGAAGACAATTTCACTGTCAATGAAAAATTGAGATAATACAAAGCAGCCAGTGGGGCTATGAGAGACTGCTCTGAGATCTGAGGGTAAAATAAAAAAGATTGTGGCTAGAAGAATACTGGGTCCAGGAAAAATATGTAGCAAAGTGGTCAGCACTTTCAGGGCGGAGATGCAGATAGACAAACCAAAAAATGAATAAATGATATTCGAAGATCTGAAAGGGAAGAAAGCTTTTCCAAGTCCTTGGGGTGAATAAAATAAACATTGTGAGATAGGTGTACTAATGAAAGGCCAAGAAATGTGTTAAAAAAGTCCCATTCTGAGTAACTAAACAGACGCTTTTTATTTCTGCTACAGCTAGAAAAAAGAGCATGAGGAAGAGCCAGAATCAGACTTGGTTGGAGGGGATAGCATTGAAAGGGATGGGATGACAGAGAGTGCTCATGGCTATCAGGACACATGGGAAGGAGATCCTCACTTGGCAGCAGATCCACAGTTCTAGTCTTACCATTCCCTACACCCCAGCAAACGTCTACGAATCGTCCTCCAGATGAGGTGAGTGTTTTCTGCTGCTGGTACAGTTACTGAATGGCCAAGTCATTACTGTGAGCTGTTTGCTGTGAACTGAGGTGCTGTTGGTGGTTGCCTGGACTCCAGAGCACTGATAAACCTGTGCTGCCCTGGCCACAGAGCTGCTTGAGGGATTTACATCTTGCTGTGAAATGGCTGCAGGATCCTTCTGTGCAAGCATACAAACCCCCTCCTTTCAGGGAAATGATGGACCTATTGCTCTTACTGGCTGTGCTGTAAGCTCTAAGTCACTTAGAAGTATCTGGCCCACTCTAAAGATCCTGTATTTTATGTGTGGATACCCCTCTGTTTAGAAAAATGCAGGACTAAATATAACAGCAGGCAAAATCTAGAAGCACAGGCTTTGATTATGCTTCTTAGTTCCCTGACTGGAGATCTTGGAGATTTTACAACCCCATGCCAAAATGCTGAACAGTTATAATTGTACATAGGATCAAGGGTGGCCATATTTGACAGCATTGAGGTAAAAGCCCCTTAAAAATCTGCGACCTATTTGTGTGACTCTTGAGAAATATCTACTGACTTTTAAATTTCATCTCACTGGTTAATGCATAAACCAGGAGTGCATGGTAGCAGTGGCTGCATGTGCAATGTTGCGGACTTATGTCAGAGAGATGTGGTGGAGGTGTCCACCTCCTTTCTCACAGCCCCGTTTCTGGGAAGGGGCACTCACTCCTGCATGCAGACCTTGAGACACATGGGCACTCCAGCCTGGGTGCCTGGATGGGCAGGAGGAAACATGGTGCAAGGGCACATTTCAGTGGGTTGCTGTACTTTTTAAGTGCAGCCTCACTTCATCAGTTTCCTATCTTTCAAATGGAGGAAATATAAACCTCTCTCTAATTTAAAGATAAATTAACTTCTTCTGAAGCGTTCAGGTGGCATATTGAGGAGCACCACAGGAAAGTCCATGAAGAGATAAATTATTTTATACAGAGGGAAGAGATTTGGTTAGTGTATGGTTAAGCAGAGCTTAACTTGGAACTTGATGGTAGGTGAAGGGAATGGAACAATATATTGTACAGCTATGCATGGCACCAACTATTGCATTGAGTGAAGCACAGGGTTTCATCAGAAAAAATAGTATGTAGCCTTATAGTTAAAGGCTGAATTGTAAGTGGAAGTGGGGCAGAAAATCTTAAACCTGACATTTCCTAACCTTTGGACAGTTGACTTTGCACCCACAAAGTTCTTTTACTGTTGGGTTTTTTTTGCATGTAGCACAATACAAAGCAGAAAGGGCTTTTATTATTAAACAGAAGTGACAACAGGATGGATATCTGTGGTATCAGGCTGCACAGGAATGTAGTGGAGTCAGCAGTCCAGTCCATGATTGTTTAATCCAGGATTTAGGCAGTCTCCAGGCAGTAACACAACACTGTGCAATGGCTGTTCACCAGCCTGCAGGTTAGAGAGGAGCAGGTAAGGGCCACATCTTTGTATTTCCCTCCCTCTGATTATTTTGTTTTCCACATAGTCACTTGTACCACTGCAAATCAGGTTAGTGAATGAAAAGGCTGCTTGTACCTTGCACACTCTCCAAGAGGCAAGCAGTGAATACACCTGCTTCAGCATATACTCCTTACTCCCACCACGTGTTTTGTGCTGCCTTGCAGAACTCTTGTGTTAAACAAAGGTGAAAAGTTAACATAAGGATAGTAGAGAAGCAAGTTGACTTTTGGTGCTTAGAAGTAATAATAGATGCTTGCCTCTCTATGAACTTTGTGTCGCTCAAGCTTAACCTACACATGCTTGTGTAGGATAAGAGATAGATTAGGTTTGCAGGAGGACTGGAGGTTAAAAAAAAGAAAGACTTTAAATCCCAAAGGCATGGAGGAGAAGTTAGAGGTCTGATTGTATTGTGTTAGATGGCAGTTGTTCTCCTTCTCTTTGAAGCAGCTCTAATACACACAGAATAGTGTAATGCCATGATGTTACAGCCTCCTCTATTCTGTGAACCATTGGACAATGTTTTCAGAGGAGTAGGAGATCCTCAGACAGCAAATTTAAGCCTACAGCAATATGCTTACTTTATTAGGCTACTGTTTCATGTTTGCTTTCAGATAGTGTGGTGCCAGTGCCACAGCCAGATGAAGCTGTTCCACGCTCAGCCGCTTGGTCCTGACTCTACATCATCTCCTTTCTTGTGCCCCATGCAAAAGAAGAAATGACATCAGGATGGGAATGAGAAGCCCAAGTGGGCAGATCCTCTGCCTTAGTAATTACCTGATGGCAAGACAAGTTTTTGTCAGCTTAAGCCCTAAAGTCACAATTGCATTATGGACTATCATTAACTGATACAGACTGACAGGTTTCTGCAGACCAAGGGATGCAAATTGCTCTAATGAATAGGTCAGTAAATGTAATAGAGAGAATTTATAAATATATTTATACAGCAATTAAATATCCCCAGAGTGCTAGGTGTATGCAAGTAAGGAGAACTGCAGGACTAGGAGTGCACAGACAAAACTGGTTGTCAAGACCATATTGCTGAGCTACCCTGGGCAGTGCAAAGGGTCGTGCAAGATTCAAAAATTCCCTTGGAGTCAATTAAGGTGACGCAACACCAAGGGGGTGATCAATTTGTTAATGTTATTTGAAACAAGAAGCATTATACATAGTTCAGAAAGCTTTGGTCTCTAATGCCT
>VYZX01013814.1:18158-53924 GCA_013401335.1 Brachypteracias leptosomus | reverse complement strand
AAAAAAGATATATCACCCTTGGATCCAGTGACATCTCGCAGGACTGGTCCAGATCTTCAGTTCTCAGGTGGTAGATGCAGAGCCAACAACATCATGCAGGACCTGTCCAGTTCTTCCATGGAGGTTGCACACCGATCAATACACCACTGTCCCTTTAATACATCCCAGACATGGGTGGAGTGTCCATGGCCCTGCAATGAAGAAATGAACTCAAGAAGGAACACCCTCCCGCCTTCCCAGAACTTATCTCTTCCTACTCTCAATTTCCTTATCTGTAAGGAGCAGGGCTCACCTTGGACCAGGAAGGAGCAGGGTCATTGCTGCACTTCACACTCTCCCCCTTCAGGCAGACCCTTCTTATTCTCTGCTCCTGTCACAATGTGATCTCATCACCCCTTAAGGTTTGAGACATTAGCCCTTTTATTAGGAGTGGGGGCTCCTATACCATGCCATGGCTCAACATTGGGTGTGTTGATTTTTCTGTCTTCCGGTAGATTCTCTTGCATTTCTACATCTTCTTCAATGGTGATGATGCTCAAGTAGCAAACAGGAGGAGTGGAAAGAGGAAAGACAGAGGAAAGTAAAGATTAATCATGCATTCAACAATAGCCATATTGATCATTAAAACCAAAAACCCACATAATATCATAAGACCAATATTTACATATATCTTTCCCATCCTGTGAGTCCAAGAGATAGCAGAATTGAAGCTAGCCGCGATCCAGGGTTGAGTCCATCAAACCAGTCTTTCAGTTGTAATGATCGGGAAAGTTTGGCAGTCTGGTTGGAGATTTCTTTCATCTTGGCTCAATCTTCTTCAGTAGAGTCATCATAGTGGTGGCATCATAGATGGTGATATAACATTCTCCTTCAGTCAAATTTAACATCCCACATACCCCATGTTCCTTCAATAATAACATATCTAAGGCTAATTGATTTTGCAAGGTCATCTTTGACACTTGTTGGACTTATACATTTATTTCCCCAAAAGCATACTGTGTCCAATTACATAGGACGTGCACTTGCCAGGTTAGATTTTGTAAGATATATTGGTGCTTTTCAATAGTCATGCTTGGTGCAAAAAATGCTTCCATTTTTAATGCAAATTTTTTCCAAATGTATAATAATCAGGTATTTGCACTTCTGCAATCATTTCCCTTATATCTGCTGGGTTGTCAAGATCTTTATTACAATAAGATGTAAAATTAAACACCCTATAGGGTCACATAGAGGGAAAGCCAATAGAGCTTCATAATCTGGCCATTTGATACATGTTTAACTGGGAATAAAATTTCCCATTTGAATATGCCCATACCATTCCACATGGGACTGCATATCCAGCCTGGAAGAAGTCAAAAGTGTCATCTTGGGGTATTTCCTGTTGCTTCCTGTCTAGGCTCCAAATTTTCCATCGATCTGGGCCATGTGTGACTGCGATGCCACAGGAAGGTGCTATTTTGGGATCTTGTAAAGAGCCATTACATCAGTTATCTTGATTTCGTATCTTGATAACCATAGTTAGGGGTAACCCCAACAAGTACACATCTTGAATGAACATTCTTAATTCTGGAATATACCAAGTTTCTAAGGGGTCATCTGCTCCAGTAGAGCAGTTTGATGTTCAAGAACAATTTAACAGAGACATTATAGTTCAGAGTAGTGCTTCTACATTTTTGAAAGTTCCAACATAGGGTTTCCCCTGTAGGAAGTTTAACTTGGTTACCCATACAATTCTGATCACCAGCCTCCCACCCATTTGTTGTCCCATCAGGGAGGTTAGAGGCAGAGGGCAGAAGATGGCTGGGGTTAAATAGTTGTTTCAAAGACAATGCCCATTCACATCTAGTACAGTCAAAAAGATCAACTTTCCCTTGTCTGTCAGGGGTATGTATACACCAACTTGCATTCCAATGCATGCTATATTCATGTTCAAAGCAATCACCTTCAGAGGGAGAATCCCACCGTGCTACTATGGTGCAAGTAATGGGAACAGAGGAGGCATTTGTTAACAGCCAATAACAAGTTCGATTCCTTTAATTTTTCCAAGTGGAATTACTCGGGAGTTGATACAAAGCTTTTGAGTATTCAATCCATGTCCCGTTACTTTTCCACAGTTGACTCTCCTTCTGCTCAAGAAAGGGGGACTCAACTATTTCCCATGTGGTGTTTCCCTTTATTTGGTTAAGACTGTCAGTTTCAATATTTCTGTAAGATTTAGACCAATCATTGTAACTTGAATCCCTTTCATGCAGAACTGGGGAGGGCAATTCATATCCCTTAGTTCGTTTGGTTCCAGATGTGCAAAAAGCCTTGTATCAACTTCCATTTCCTCACAGTTTCCCACTGCACAACCCCCATATGGGGTGGAGAACCATCCAGTATTGGCTTTGGGACCTTGAAAGATCCCCTCGAAATGGTAAGCTGTTGTCATATGATTTTTTCAGCTTCCTGTAGGGCTAAATTAACTACAAAAAGCCTTTTCTTCCCAAATTAAGTAACACTTCTCTGCATCCTTAAAACTGTGTGAATAAAATCCAATAGGGCAAGTTGGGCTCTGTGACCCACTCTGCCACATATGTATAGATAACTCATGCATTACAAAACCTCATTCAATATGCAGTGGGTCTGTTGGGTGTAAAGGTCCTAAGACCTGATATACCCCAACTTCAAAAGCAGCTTTAGAGCTTCTTCACGGATGGAAGTCCAATCCCACACAGCCTTCTTTCAGGTTAAATAATAGAAGGGAAGATCTATAACAGAAAAGTCTGGGATATGTTTCCTCCAAAATACCAATAATCCTGTAGCATGCTTATTCACGGACATCTTTATCTGTTCAAGCACCACTAATGTCTCAGGATGATGCACACTGTTCCACCCCTCCAACAAATACCCCACTCCCCTCGACTGGTGAGTCTCATCTGTCTCCCATAATTTATCAATTCCTGTGCCACCTCTTCCCAGGTCTGTTAGGGGGGTCCACCCCTCTGCCGAGGTCTGGGTTGTCACAACCAATCATGAATCTGTACTGGACATAGTATTAAGGCATGGGGTAGACCCCTGATGAGCAGATGTAATCTCTCAGGGTCTGACATGTATTGCATGGAAGAGGGTTGCTGAGGAATTAGTTGGTGGTCATGCATTAATCGAAGGCAAGTGGGTTTTTGTACACTCTCCAAAATTTGTCCCACTGTGCATGTTCGTATAGAAAAAGGATCTCCCCTTTCCATGGGGTCCAAACCACCCATCCAATAGGCTACCTTCTGAGTTACAGACCAGAGTTCCTGATTGTCATTTGTGGTTAAAAACACTCCAGGTACCCACTATCCTCTCACTTCATCCTCATTCAGCAATATTCGATCACCTCTGGTAAGGGAGACTCTCCAAACACACTCTGTGTCTGTTTCCATAGGGCCACTAGAATATTTTTCCTTAATTTTAGCTAAGTCAGTGGGAGAGCAGGGAGCAGTGCAGGTTGTGACCTTTTGAGCTCCATCCCGGCCACTGTCCACAGCCTCAGTTTTGAGCAGGAGTGACAACATAACTCCCCTTTCTCACCATCCCACATGATATCCTTGTCTCTAAGATGGAGAAATGTGGACTTGATGGATAAAGAATTGGCTGTAGGGTAGCACTCAGAGTTGTGATCAATGGCTCTAGGTCTGGGTGGAGACCAGTGACAAGTGGAGTTCCTCAGGGGTCTGTTCTGGGCCCAGTGCTGTTTAACATCTTTGTCAGCTACGTGAACAGTGGCATTGAGCGCACCCTCAGCAAGTTTGCTGATGGCACTAAGCTGTGTGGCATGGTGGACTCGCTTGAGGGAAGGGAGGCCATCCAGAGGGACCTTGACAGGCTTGAGAAATGGGCCAATGCCAAGTGCATGAGGTTCATCAAGTTGAAGTGCAAGGTCCTGCATCTGGGTCGGGCCAATCCCAGGCATAACTACAAACTGGGTACAGAGTGGGTTGAGAGACTCATCTGCCTTCCTGTACCTGAAGGGAGCCTACAGGAAAGCTGGTGAACTACTCTTCACAAGAGTGTCCAATGACAGGACAAGGGGAAATGGTTTTAAAGTGAAGGGGAGTAGGTTTAGGTTAGATCTTAGGAAAAAGTTCTTCAGTACGAAGGTGGCAAGACTCTGGAATAGATTACCAAGAGAGGTTGTGGATGCCCCCTCCCTGGAGGTGTTCAAGGCCAGGTTGGATGAGGCCTTGAGCAACCTGGTCTAGTTGAGAGGCATCCCTGCACATGACAGGGAGGTTGGACTAGGTAATCTCTAGTGTCCCTTCCAACCTAAGCCATTCTATGATTCTATAATTCTATGATTCACTAATGCATTTTAAATCTCCCAGGGGGTATAATGAATCTGGTTCTTTTTCATAAACTGGAGTTTCATAGTACCACTGATCCCTTAACACCTTTTCTTGCTCCAAAACATCAAAGAGGGAGGTTTGCAGCATCTGATTATTTGCCCTCTCTGCTGCAAGCAGTTCAGAGAGGCATTTTGTTTCATTTTGCCATTGCTCTCGTAAGGATTTTACAAGATCTTGGAGGGATTTAATTATTTCACTCTCCGTTTGCTGGTCAGTATGTTTCTCTTCCTGGGCAGTAGTCAAGGCCGCTCCCAGGACAGCACAGGCCAAGGCCTTTCCTTTTCCAAGTGTTAACGTGTACTCCTTGGTTAAGATGGTTATTCTGTCCGCCACTGCCTGTGGGTTATGCCAATTATTTCAGGCCCAGGTCATATCAGGAAGGAAGGGCTGAGCATTATAGCTCTCTAGCCTCTCCAGAAGAGGAGTGTAATCTACAGTCGGATCTCCCAGGGAGGCCATAGTGAGCCTACAAGCACAAATCTGTTCTCCTCCCTCCCCCTGCCAATGGACCCACAACGAGCCTGCAAGTACAAGGATCAGCTCCCTTGTTAGTCTCCAGCAGACTCTTTTCCCTCCTCTGGTACTGCTTTCCCCTGGGGAAAACCTAACAGGTCTGGTCCCAGCAGCTGCTTTGCTCCAGCAAGGGAGTCTTGCTGATTTAAATGTCACGACCTAATTGCTGAACGACCCTGGGTAGTGTGAAGGGTTGTGCAAGATTCAAAAATTCCCTTGGAGTAAATTAAGGTGAAATGACTCCAAATGGCTGATCAATTTCTTAATTTTATTTGAAATAAGAAGCACTATATATAGTTTATAAGGCTTTGGTCTCTAGTGCCTTAAAGAGAAAAAAATTTGTAAGAGTAGAAGAAGGGAAAAGGGAAAGGGAGGAAAAAAAAGAAGAAGAAGATATTACCACCCTTGAATCCAGTGACATCGCGCAGGACTGGTCCAGATCTTCAGTTCTTAGGTGGTAGGTTCAGAGACAACAACATCATGCAGGGCCTGTCCAGTTCTTCTATGGAAGGTGCACATCAATCTACACACTACTGCCCTTTTAATACACCTGGGACACGGGTGGAGTGTCCACGGTCCTGCAATGAAGAAATGAACTCAAGAAGGGACACAATCCCATCTTCACACTTTCCTGTTGTTAACTTCCTTATCTGTGAAGAGCAGGGCTCTCCTTGGGTCAGGGGGAGTAGTGTCATTGACACACTTCACACCTTCCCCCTCTAGGCAGGTGCTTCTCATTCTCTGCTCCTGTCACAATGTGATCTCCTCGCCACTCAAAGTTTGAGACATTAGTCCTTTTATTAGGAGTTGTGGCTTCTACACCAATGCAGATAGATGCCTTTCTGTATCCCCTATTACACCTCTTCTCCAGGACTAGAGACACCAAGCACCACAAAACCCTTCAATCTTCTCAGTGTCACCAGAAGCCTGGTTCTGCAGTCCACGTCAGTTCCTTCCCTAAAGGGTGCAGTGTAAGTCAGGTTCCTGAAGTAAGTGAGAACATAATGTTATGCAGCATAAGTTAGTTTAAAACAGAGCTGCTCTGATTTCTCCATCCCTTCTGACACAGATTTTATGTTCACACCCTTCCTTTTTTTTTGCTGCTGTGTGTAAGGTTATGACATGAGATCTGAACCAACTGCATGCTCCTGAAGCTCTTTTTTGTTTGTTTTATGCAGTTAGCTTCAGCTCCCCAAAGAAGCTCTTCATGCAGCTGTGTAAGTATCAATCCTGGTGCAAGGGAGGGGGCAGGAACACAGAGGGCAGAGCTGCTGGATGCAATCCTGAGCTGACTTGGATCAACCCCACCTACTAAGGAATCATAGCTTCATTAAATATTCTGAAGGCTTCATGTTGCTTCTGGCCCTGCAGAAGTGAGCTATGTACAGTCCTTGATTACAGACTATGCCTAAACAATTGTCTAGCCCAAAGGCATGCCTAGAAATCTCTATCACTCCCATTGATCCAGAATGAAAAGCCCCCTAGACCTTGCCTCCTCCTTCCAAAACAGACTTTGGCAGTATTTGTTCTTGCTGGTATGCATTAATGCTTATAACAACTTTGAGCCTCTTGTTTTCATCATGTGGGGTAAGTAACAGGTTGTGGTATAAGTGTATGACATTCTTGTACTACAGGGATTGTGCAAATTAAAACTAATTCCAGGGAAGTGAGGAGAGTAACAGAAAAAGGAGATGATGAAGAACTAGTGGGGGAAGCAACGCAAAAAAATAATCCAAGCCATCGTTATAGATCAGCCAGTATATTTACAGCTACTGTTGAGAGATGAGTTATTGAATGATACCTATTTTCACCCTGGCCATAGATTTCAGAAATACATGCAAGTACAATTATCTTCACCCAAGCGGTAAACATTTGGACAGTTATCAAATCTAAACGTTGTTTTGAATTGATTTTTGCCTCCCTAAGTTCAGCTTGGCTATCCTTGCAGCATACCAAGTGCTGTAGCCAGCCTGACAGATTACACAGGGGTTATGTTTTGCATGTGGAATCCTGTGTGCAGCACTTGTCCTGGGGAAATGCTTTCAGACACCCACACTTGGGGTGGGAAGGAAAAGGTAGCAATGGGAAGATGCACCCTTCTTCCCTCTAAATGTAATTCTAGAGGCTATGCTCTTTAAGGACAGACTTTTCTTACTGTACAGATAACTCTAGTTAGGCTTCTGTGATTTCATTGGTTTTTAGTAGCGTAAGCCCTGAGGGTAGCAGGGACTTGACATTTTCTACTAGGACAAATCCTATGGTCATCTCTCAGCTTTAACTTGTGCAAACTCTTAATGTGAAAACTTCAGGGATTTGTCCGCATACAGGCTTTTAGAATTTTATTAGCTGTAAAATTGCCTATAATGAGAACTTCACTCTAGTCTCTGAAGTACCTGTGCTGGCTGCTGTCAGAAACAGAACGTGGAGCCAATGGATTAGTGGAGTAATCTAGTAATGCAAATCCTTCATATTTAATCAAGATAGCATCTACTCTGCAGTCCCAAATGCTTCTTGGCAAAACAGACCGGCAGCACTGAGCTCTGACAATATGGCAGTACTATTATAACTCTCAGAGGGTAAGAACTAAACTACCTCCCTTTCCCTCTGGGAAAGGCTATAAATAGAGGTCTACTGAGAGCTTGATCTCATGTTTGCAAAGGCAGTTGCTGGCGAGATTGCAGTTGACCCCCTATCCCTTCTTCATCTTTGCTCTTTCCTTCCTTGCTGTTGTTTGTGTGATTTTGAGGTGAGCTGGTCAAGGGAATTAAACCAACTGAAAAATAATCATAGGAACAGAAGAGTCTGGTGCTTACACATATTGCACATTGTTTTCTCCACATTTCTGGCTACTGCCAGAGCAGCCAGCTCTAACTTCCACACAACTTTTTGAAGTGCTGGGCAACAACATAAACAATATGCAAGATGGCTTAGGGATTTAAGTTAAATTCATACCTATGCATTAAACCACCAGAGAAAGGCACACATTATTCACAAATACAAGGTTAAACTGGAAAACGCCAATCCAGTTACTGCAGTAACAGTTACTATTTGTGTAGCTGCATACCACAAAAAGAGTGAAACCTTGTAGGTTACATTAATGGGAATGGGGTCAGACAGCAGAACAACTTGCTCAGGACTGCAAGAGCACCCAAGATGTAGTGAACTCTTGAGTCACTCTGAACTTATGAGCCCCCACTGCATGCCTGCTTTCTTCAGAAAGTTCTGCCTTTCTATGCAGGAGGGACCATGTCCTCAGGGAAGGGCACAACCTAAATGACAGCAGGAACATCAGCCAAGGAAAGCAGCACTGAAACACACTTAGTCAGCTATGAAGATAGATCTGTTGTATAATTTTTTTCCCTTAAATGTTTAGCGTGTTAAAAGCTACTGCCTAATAAAACCACAGGAGGGGAATATTTTTTGACTGACCAATATAACGTGTGTGAGAAGGAACCTTTACTAAAGATGCCCTTGGTGTCATGTATTTTGCTTGAGGGACCAAGTGACATCTGCTTTATCAAGATGCAGGAAATGCCATTTCCCGTCTAGTCAGAGGCATCAAGCCAAATACTGGTCTCAGTTGTCAGCCAGTCAATTATTTGATTACTGATGTACAGCCAGCTTGCGTTTGTGGATCGTCCTCCAGCTAGACTGTAATGATTACATGTACATTTCAGAGTCAGTCTCAGGTTTATTTTCAGCTTAAAACTTACTTATCAACACAGAGGGCTGGCTTCATTGAAGTGAATTGTTCCTGACTCCCCTGTTGTTCAAAAATTTGATGTGCAGTGATAAGTTTGCTCAGATCCTCATTTTTTTTTTTTCAGAGAAAAGAACCAGTTTCTTCTTCTCAGTAGGATGAAAGAAGTAGTATATTTTTCTCTTATATTCCAAAATAAATTAAGTAAGGTTTTCTTGATATGGTGCTCATTTCACCCCTTGGTTTTGGGAAACAGTATTCATCCTGAGAAAACAACTCTCTGTCTGTTGGCTTGAGGATCCAGCTGCTTGTCATGTAAGACCATGTGGAGACTGCATCTGAGTCCAGCTGTATTGCCAGGATCAGTGCTCTAGGGACTCAGCACAAAAACACTTTGATCCCTCCCAGTGACAGGGTTTTTGCTAACAAGCCTCCAGACATTTCAGTTGGTATGTCATCACCCTTGCTAAACTAGAACAGAAGGATGAAACAAAAGTATCGCCAAAGACCTTTAATAACATCAGTCGAAGGGGAACAAGTAAAACATCCCAGGTGAGACACTTCTGTAACAAGTGTTAGCATCGGCCACATGACTGTACAGAGGACAGAGAGGCTTTTTTCCCACACTTTTTTCTTTCTCTCTTCAGAGATGAAAGAAAGGATAGGAGCTATGGACTGCAAATTGCAATGAACAAAGCACTTAACATCCTTTAAATAGCTGGGTAGGGTCAAAGTGAGGCAAAAAGTCTAAAATGTGTAGAAAAGAGAATGAATCCGAAACATCCTAACATGTTTTATACTGAGTGGCCCCCCTGCAAATTGTACCCCTCAGTGATGGCCTGATTAGTTCAAATTTTCCACATACTTAACAGGGACTAAGTTACACAGCTCCTGTACACACTGATAGGATTTATGCTTCCAATTCCCACTGTTATAGAGCTGCAAATACATCCTATTGCTTTTATCTTTTAAAATCCAGTCTGTGTATGCAGTGGGCATGTGAATTGCGCAGCCAGGATTTGAGGTGAGTGCCTCAAAAGAGGCATCATCCCACCTTGCGCTAGGACAATAAGAAAGAAGTTACATAATACCTTACATTGATGAAGCACTCTGGTTAGTGAATAACTTGCAGGTAGTGTTGAATTTTCAGCAAGACACCTGCAATCTAAGGTTTTCACAACCCAAGTGCACTACCTGAGCAGAAATCAGATTAGCTGTATTGTCTACAAGGCAGTGTCTGGTTAGCACTAGCGGAGCAACTTTCAATAGATAGTGTAAATTAATCAGGGAGGGCAGCAGGGCTAAAATCATTGTCTTAATGAATAGAAAACATGTTTTGTAGATTATTTTGTTGCTTGAAGAACTGAGAAGGAGAGAGCACTAAAACACAAGGCTTTGTCTAACATGCCCAGCCACATTCCTCCCACTTATGCAGAATAATTTTGCAGAAGAGAGGCAATTTTATCTGGAAGCCTGACTGCATCCAAAGGCATGGAAAGTTTTGCCACTTGCAGGCTGAAACTTTGTGCAGTCAGGTAACAATCCAGCATGACCTAGTGGAGCAGAATCATTTAAGCAGGTGTTTAACATCTAAGCACCTCAGTTGGGCTACAATGCTTTAAACATACAATGCTTAAAAGCATGTATTTCTATAAGGAGAGATACCTAAAAGTCTAGGAAATAAAGGCACAGCTAACTTTTCAACAGTGTGATAGGGTTGATCACTTCATCTTATCAAGTACCATCAAGTAGTTACCTTGACAACTTATTATTATTAATAATGTTGTTCCAGATTATGAGCATTAGTGAAAAATTACCTGGTATTAATATCTATGCAAACCAAACGGTAGATTATTTGTCTCTAAAAAGCTGATGTTTCTGAAAATGTGCCTTTCATCTTGTTTCCAAGATTTTTATTTGAAAAGTTTTTGTTTTGGTTTGGTTTGGTTTTTTAAACGGCAAGTAAGAAAGCAAAGCTCCTCTTTTGCTCTTACTCTCACCGAAATATTTTTATCTTCCTTTTTGCTACTATTTGGAACTGCAGAATGGAGAAAGCTTCTTGAAGCAGTAACTCAACCTTCCCATGCAGGACAAAAGGAGCACATGTTTCTCCTGATATTCACTGATTTTGCCTCCCCTTTTGTCTTATCAAAATTATGCTTTCCATCCAGAGTATCTCTGTTTTCAAACTGGGTAATGTTTGCATTATGGTTGAAACAACTCAGAAAAGTTGGATTGCTTGTACTGTGTTTCGTAGTGAATGGCACCCTATGAAATGTTTTCCTGCCAGAGCTCCCAGCTGTCCTCTTGACAGAAACTCTTGTGGCAGTGAGTGCAAATAGCTCAGTAAGTGGTTCTAGGGTAAATGTGAAAACTCTTCCCCCATGCCAAAGGGAGATTTCTCAGGAGCATTTCACAATGTCACTCTCCACAAACATCAAGCCATGCCTGGTGGCAACCAGACTGACATTGCCTCAGTATTTCTCTTCTCTTGATAGTACTTTGACAGACTGTTTATTTGTGTTTTTTAATTTTATTTAATGGCAGCCTTTGCAGTGTTTGTTTGTGCTAGCTAGGTAGCAGTGTGCCTGCTAGTGTATTAGGCAATCTTCCCTGCCTTCACAAAGCTGAGATGCAACCAGCTCTACTACCGTGCTTACAGAATGCCCTGATCAGAGCTTACCTCCTTGTAGCTTTATCTTGCACTATTACACTTGGGAATATGAGCACATATCAGTCATATCAAGATTCCTTAAGGCATTGTATCATCCTTGCCTGTCTGCTCTAGCTGTAAAGCAATACAGCATCATTATATACTGCCCTCCTACATGAGTCAGGTGATTTAACTTCACTGGCAAGAAACCAGTTCAGGGAATATCTGAAATACATTGTTCACATCACTGAGCTGTCCAATATTGCTATACAGCTAAAGAAGAGAAAAAAAATGTGCATGAATCTGGCTTCATGTATCAAATGACCTTGAAAAGAATCCTGGTGACATGCAGTGGTAGAGAAGAGAGAAATAGTTAACTTATCCTTGCAGAAGAACCTCATCATTTGGTGTGAACCGAACAGTACCCCTTCACTAGAATACTCCTGAGCTCATCTTCAATTAATGTGGATGGATTTGTTGGTTTCTTCCTGCTTGTTCTAGCCTGGTGTCACAGCCATCAAACAACACTGAAACAAGTAGAAGCCTTAGCAAGAACAGAAGAGATTCTTGCGCTTTGTGTCTCTGAAACATGTAGATTGATGCCCTTTACCTCTTGGATTGTACCTTGAAGAGACACCTTGGAACTTATTCAGTGTTAGCTGAGGAACTCTTGCCTGTTGTCCTGTTCTTCAAATCGTGTAATATACATCAGATTTCCTTCTTTCAGTGAATGGAGCTGTACTTGGCTATCTGTGAAGTCTTCTGGTACTAAGTCACTGCTTTATTTCCTCTCTTAGGTTCTGTAAAATGCTGCTACGTTTCAGATCCTGCTAGACCCCAGCATTATGTTAAATTGACTGTTCTGGAGGCTGAGTATCCTTTGGTGACAGTTGTGTTTATAGGCAGTAACTGAATCAGCTGAAATACCAAACAATAATAATTGCAGAGAACTTGTATTTAACCAAAAAGTCTGATTTTATGTGAGCTGGAAAAGCTTTTTTTCTTCTTTCCTATGAAGTACTGCACATGTTCTCAGTCTAAGTCTATCCCTGAGAGAATCTAAATTTACTCTTTCCTGTCTTTTGAGGAACAGACAGCAAGACATCAGGGCTTGATGGGGAAGAAAGCTCTGAAATGAGGGAAGAAAAAGAAGCTTACAAGAGAAAGTTACTTGTCTGTATTTACTTGCTTATAGTAGTAGTCTGCAGTGTCTCTGAGGGTACATTCAAAAAACTAAGCACAGGAAGCATACTGTGCTGTGAGTAAGCTGGGTGTGAGTCAGCTCTCACATGAAAGCCATGTAATTCATCACATTTTTGTTAGTCTGACTGGTGTCACGTGAACAATGCTGCTGCTGCTGCTGCGTGACTTTTTAATGGCAATGCAGCCATGGCTGCCCAGGGAAAAGCGTGGGCTCAGCAGGCTGCACGCCCCGTGTGTGTGTGGACATGCACGAGAGGAACAAATGCTTTGCACATAATTTTTGCTATCCATGTGGCGTTTGCAAGGAGCTTTAATACCTGCATGTGCTAACTTCTGCTTTGAGACTTCTTTCTTCTGCCTCAGTTGTGTGAGGGCAGATTCTCATTTGTGCAGAGGCCTCTGTGAGTAGCGGGCTCTAACTTTTTAAATGGGAATACCCGCAGACAATAAAAGGAGTTCTGCTTTTATACTTTTATGTAATCTAGGCTTTATTCCTCAAAGATGTTTTCCTGCTGATAAGAACAAAACCCTACAGGCAAATGTCTATTTCTATCAGCATCCCTGGAGGTGATGTCCCCTCTGTCCCCTCCTGGCTCTGGATGCATTGCCATCATGAGGAGCACAAAAGCTTCCTTGACCTGTCATGCTGGTTGCCTGGCTGGAACGATACACTGCCCAGGATGGTGTTTGGAAGAGAGATTCTGAATGTCAAACTTTTTTCTCTTTGGTAATGGCTCAGTCTAACTGAAGTGCTGTAATTATTCTAGATTTTGCAAACATCACTGTGTTTTTATGAAAATGTGGCAAATTGCCTATTTTCTTTCTTTCTTTCTTTTTTTTTTTTTNNTTTTTTTTTTTTTTTTTTTTGAGTTTTTCTTACTCTCCAGGTCAATAACATGTTAGGAGAGTGGTGGAAAATTCAGACTCCTCCTCTTTCTTACTTAAGTGCAGTTGGCCCCAAATCTTTTTCATTATGGACTGTAAAGCCGTATTATTTTACTCTACTTCAACTCTGCTGGTACAAGGGCTCCCTTTTCCAAAAGTGTGGTTGCAAATATATGAGTATAAAGGTCCTATGCAACTGAATTTGTAAATATATCTATGCATCTCTAGCTCTAGCTGAATCCTGTTTAATAGGTAAGTAGTTTATGGTGGTGTAAGTAGAACAGCCTTAGTGACCATGGCAGGAATATCAAGGTCATAACTGTCTGTGTTAGGGTTTTACTATCAGAACAACCTCAAGCAGAGGGTGTGAGAGTTATGGTGGTACAGGATCCCTCACCTCAAGTAATTCCAGCAGAACATGCAACTCAAGGCTCTTGCAACTCCAAGCATAGCTGAATAACAGTGGTTTGATATGCTGCTGTGATTCTGCTAAGCTGCAACAGCTGTCCCTGTGGACGCCATAGGTGGTTCCCAACAGCATGGTGATGCTTACCTTAAATATCAGTGATAGAGTTAGACATGGCATTAAATTAATAAGTGCATGTGGAGTCAGTGGTGGAGAAATACTGATGTCAATTTGGAAATGAAGTCTGATCCAGACACAGGAGCTATTCCTATCTGCTGAAAATACCAATCACATTACAATTCTAAATAAATTAAAGAGGGCTCTGTTGTTGATGGTACAGGTGCAGACATGGATAAGATATAAAACCAATTTACACTCTTCCCCCTGTGGGAACAGCTCTATTGGTATGAAAGATTTAACTGCCTTCACAATAGAGAAGCTGTGCTGATTTTAGTCCAGTGCAGCTAGAGAGATTGTTATGCTAGTGTAGACAAAGGCCTGAGGTTAAGACTTGATGAGGGACAGAACATCACTTTTATTTTCTCTGTTGTGTACACAAGATATACACAGAAATGAAATGCTGTACATTAATAATTTCCACTGATTTCTTATGTCAAGTATAGAATAGAAAGTCTACTGCTGATCATAATATTTCCACTATACATCACCTTCTAACAAAAAGTTCATGAGCCATTAGGATAATGATTTCTACCATTGCTTGCAAGTGTGAAAATATTGTTTTATTATCCATTTTCATTAATTTCAACATGCATGCATTTCATCAGAAACATGGACTTTTTGAAGTGATTGCTCCCTGTTGATTAACGTGATTAGAAATTTGCCAAATAACACAGAGCAACATTTTATTAATGGTGCCTGTTTTGCACAGCTTACAGCTACTCAGAGTTAAATGAGAAAATGTATTTGTAGTGTGGTTGCTATGTTGAGGACTTCACTTCTAATGCATACCAGTAGTCATCTTTTGCCTTTGGATGAATAGAAAGTTTGAGTCTTAGAGAGGCTTAATTTATGTAGTTTCTAAGGCAAAGAATCATCCTGATGTAGTGATCCATCTCCATGTAATACAATTTAAAAATGCTGTTTGTCTTCTCCAAAGAAGGAGCTTTCTCTGTCACACTTCCATTCATTTGGGATTGGGTGGTAAAATCCACTGGTAAACTTGAGATTGGATGTAAGGAGATGATCTTCACATAACTCACCATCTACTCCCTTTAAAATAGAACCTATCTGACAACACTGTCTTTTTCTGGGAATTTTTGATTCTTCTAGACCAAATTTTTCACGGGAATAAGAAGGAGTTTCTGGAAAGAACATGGTACATATCCCAGGATAAGCAATAACCCTGTGTTAGAACAAGAACCAGTGGCTTAAAGTTTCAGGATCTGGCTCACTAATTCAAATTGGTAACATAAACCTCTGCCACCAACTGTGCTGTGACAGCAGTGACACTGCTCTTCCTGTAGTCCTTCTGTTTTGTACAGACTGGTTACTGACATTCAGCCTGATCCTCTGTAACTGGGGATGCTCACCATCTTGTGTTGAGGCCTCTTTTTCATCCTAGATTGAAATATCTTCTTTCCCTACTTATCTAGAAAGAAGAGATATTTGAAATCTTGGAGACAGTAGAAGCATTTTTTATTTACTTACTGTAGTGTAGAACTGGATTGAAAGCAGCAATGTTTGCCTCTAATCTTTTTGTTTTCTCTTTCTGTGAATATTCAAGTGAAAAGGGTTTTGTCCTCCACATTTGTAGAAAAGCAATTTTAGCAATTTATTTAAGTGTCCTTGGAAATCAAATATTATATTTTGCCCAGGCAAGCACTGTTGCTCAAAGAGCTTGAATATGCACTCAACTGGGTAATAGGAACAAGACCATGTGACTAATAAAATCAATGTCTGCTAAGTAATGTGGTTCAAACTGGAAATGCTCTCAATCAATCCAGGGGTTATTTTTTCCTTCTGACTGAAGAATAAAATTTAACTAGTCTAAGAGCAGATATTTTGCTATAGAAAAAGTGAATTTATATAAAGCACAATTTCAATAGATCTGATTAGCTCCACATGAAACATCTCTGATTTAATGCTATCTTTAGTCAAAGTAGCATCAGGCCTCTTCTTCATATAAAGTATTCCTTGTGATGAAACCAATTTCAAAACAAACCTGATGCACTTTGTTGTTACAATGCACTTTGAGTATTGAAACATAGGTTTACCTGTATTAAACATAGCTGTTTAATATTCCATATTCCATGTTCTATATTTTTTCTATATTCTGAGTGGGGAAGTGAACACTTCAGAAGGGAGAACCACCATTCACAAAGACTAAATAGGCTGGAAGAGTGGACTAACAAGAACTTGATGAAGTTCAAGAATGACAAGTGTAAGGTCTTGAACCTGGAAAAATATAATCCAGGAGTGCAGCACAGGCTGGGATCTACCTGGCTGGAGAGCAGCTCTGTGAAAAGAGACCTGGGGGTCCTGGCGGATAGCAAGCTCAATATAAATGAAGTGTGCTGCAGCGACAAAGAAAGCAAACAGGACGGTGGGTTGCATCAACCAGGAGAGATAAAGAAGTTGTTATCCCTTTCTACTCATCACTTGTCAGACCACACCCGGAATACTGTGTTCTGGTTTGGTCCTTGCTATACAAAAAGGATGTGGACAGGCTGGAGAGGGTCTAGAGAAGGGCCACAAAGATAATCTGAGGACTGAGAAACCTGCCATATGAGGAAAGGTTGAGAGAATAGGTCTTGTTCAGTCTTGAGAAAAGTAGGCTTAGGGGAGACCTTATCACCATGTTGCAATATTTAAAGAATGGCTACAAAGAAGATGAGGACTCCCTTTTTACAAGAAGTCAAACAGAAAAGATGAAGGATAATGGATACAAGTTATTTCTGGGGAGATTCTGAGTGTGCCCAAGACGAAAATTGTTCACAATGAGAACAATCAGCCGTTGGAATAATCTTCCAAGGGAAGTGGTTGATTCCCCAACACTGAACACTTTTAAGAATCAGCTGGACAGGGTGCTGGGCTACCTTGTCTAGAATGTCCTTTTGCCAAGAAAAGTCGGACCAGATGACATTTGAGGACCTTTCCAACTTGGTTTAATGAGTCTATACTTTCTTATTGCTGATGTAACTGCTAAATATTGACATTGTAAATAGCCACCAAATCACAAGGCATCATGGCACTGCAAATGTGGAAAGGGAGCTTAAGGAAGTACCACTGACAGAGTAAACACTGCAGAAAGAGTTCAGGCATTTCTTCAAAGTCAGGAAAGGGTATTTCATGGCCAGGTTTAGATGTCACCATCTGGAGTTGGGCCAAAGAAGAGACATTCCTCGCCTGTATTAAGATAAGAAAAAGAAAAATTTTGACTCACAACATTCAACTTTGGCTCAGAATTGCTATGGTTGGTAAAGACCTTTAAGATCATGAAGTCCAACCATTGGACTCATTGAAAGTAGTCTAGAAATAGCACTCCTTCAGAATCTGGCTTTTTCATTTCTATTCAGCCTTCATGCTAATAAAATAACACATCAATTTCAGTCCAAGTCCTCTGGTTAAGGACTGTAGTTTTGATTCCCATGAAAGCAGATGGGGAAATCTCTAATGTGTAGAAAATAAAGCAAACTGTGCAATTACATCACCACATTGATACCTAATTCCACTATGGCCTGTCTGAGAAGACCATTAGGAACAAAAAACCTCTCTGAGGAACAATTTGCTGTCACTTCACACTCCTGAGGAAGGTATCTGCAGGCAGCAGTAGGAGACACTCAGGAAAATTAAGTTGTGCAGCATTCTGTGCGACATTGCAAGGAAAAATAGAAATATTTAAATGTGATAAGTAAATCTAAGCAAGAACCACAATGATCAAGGTGACAGCTGAGTTTCACAGTGCAGGAAAGACACTCAGTGTCAGAGCCTCTATCTCTTTGGTGCTTATCACTTGCTCAGGGCTACAGGATGCTCAGTGGGCAGGCAGGCAGCTGTGGGGTGCAGACAGGAGACTGTGGGGCACAAGGAGGTGACAGGTGCAGGCAGCTATGGGGTGCAGGCAAGCAGTGGTGGGCACAGGCAGGTGGCTGTGGGGTGCAGTCTACCCCTCAGGCTGCAGTAATACCAGGCTGCAGTAATGTCTTTAATACATAATGTTAAACAGGCAATTAATAGACAAACATATCTATATCTATAAATATGGCAGTGTTCAAGTTCAACAGTCCAGAGCAATCTCACCAAACTTATTAAATTTCATATCTAAGGCAGTATATTTACTTACAAGGCTCTCATATCTAGTGGTGAAATTCCAGGCAGTTATATCTTTTAATTTGAAGGTAAACACGGATAGACTCATCACTTGGAAATGGCCAGTTGTAAACTGAAAATGAAGAACCAAAATACTATGGATTATGGGCTGCTTTCTATCACCATATACCAGGGCACCACTTCAGTATTGATGAGATTTGGCAATTTTGTTGTCGAATATGGAGAATATGAGGATATGGAGGAACACATTTGTTTTACAGAGCAATGCACTACCAGGGCTGTATGTGGAGTACAAAGCCAAGCCAGACAATTTCTGCATCAAAGTCAACAAATAAGCTGATTGACAGAGTTCGCTGATAACAACCACAGTTTCTCTGTTACACTCAGCCAAAGCAATCAAAACTCAGTAAGCATGAAGGGACAGTATGAGCAAGACCTACAGTTAATGGATGAACAACGGCAGCTGCTCAAGCTTGAAGAGAGCTTGCTCACCAGAATTTGAATCTCCTTGCTACTCATGGTAGCAGTAGAAGTGGTTTCTTCTTGCAGGATTAGAAATAACCCCAGAATAACTCGTAAAGAGTGAATATTAGTCCTAGGACTGTTACACTGTGTTTCAGCTTATTTTCTTGGCAGTGTTACAGGGGACTGTAATTCTGTGAATTATGAATATGACTCATGCTAGCCAAACTGACCTTTGAAAATTGGGAATAGGCAAACATATCAGAAAGAGATTCAAGCTCTAACAGATAAGATGACAAAATGCATGAATGATATTTACAGACCCTGCCAG
The DNA here is from genome assembly GCA_013401335.1 of Brachypteracias leptosomus. Classification (NCBI taxonomy): domain Eukaryota; kingdom Metazoa; phylum Chordata; class Aves; order Coraciiformes; family Brachypteraciidae; genus Brachypteracias; species Brachypteracias leptosomus. The sequence continues at coordinate 35,111 of VYZX01013814.1, read as the reverse complement.
TCTATTAAGAGATCACTTTGACAGCTCTGTAGGTCCAAATGTGAGAGTTTCTAATCTCTCCTGCATACCTGAGCAGCCATTCATACACACCTAATAACAAGGTATCTTCTTACCATTTTGGCTATTCACACAGGTGACTCTGTAATAAATCTGTATGAAGACCTCAGTCTGTGGTACAGGAGACTATCTACATGGTTTTGCGGGTATGGAGTGTTCATGAAGTTCCTGACAATCTTAGAAGCCAAACTGAGACAAAGAGGGAGAGAGATGAAGAAAGCAAAATTATGGCAGATGTATAAAAACTTTGAATTATCATCTACAGCTGACCTTGACCTAGTGTTGGACAAGGGCCCTGCTTTTAGTAGGCAGTAGTGTTAGATGGTCTTCAGAGGACCCTTCTAGCCAACATGTTCCTGGCTCTGCGCAAGTACACAGGAGGAACCTACCTGAGCAGATGTGGTGGTGAGAGGGATAGGTGCAGGAGATGATCTTCAGCTTATTGCAAAATAATCTTCCACCAAGAGAGCACTAGAAGGTCATTTAAAGATTTTATCAGTTAGTGGCTGTGGACAGTTCCAGTAATATGGTTAGCAAGACCTGTGGTGTAGCTCAGATTTGCTTTGTGTGAAATAGTAGACACCAGAAGTGCTGGAGGCAATATAAATGATCTCTTAGCTGAATCATTTTCTTAATCAAGTGATCCTTGGCATGAGTTGAGACCATGACCTGATGTAGCCCTGGAGCCCATACCTCCATGTCACAGTAACAGATTGTTCTTCCAGGCACCCCTGTGATAACCTGTGCTGGGTTTATAACTTCAGTTTTTAGTTAAGCATTTAGAAAAATTGGCACATGCAGTTTGTGCACTTTAGAAAGTGTGGCTTTGCTCCATAGCTGTATTTGATTGCTATATATGTGCCCTTAAAGCATTTTGGAATCTCTCGAAAAGAGAAAAAGCTGTTTAATATAAAAATCTGTTTTCTTTTTTAGTCCTAATAGCAAGGTAAATAAGAAGTGTTGAGAATTGCATGTGACTGGAAGATTTGAGGTTTGCTTGGAGCCATTTCAGTGGTTATTTTGAACTTTTATAGCAAAACAATATCATTTCCTTTTTTCACATTCATAACTTACTAACATGTTTACATTTTCAGCTGAGCATTTCCTTTCTTGGCTGTGCTGAAAGGTGATACTCTGTTTACTGGATGTAACACAGAGCAAAATCCCTTCAGCCTTTTGAATTACCTCAGGTTGAAAAGTATAATCTATTATCCAAATATACTTCCTCTGCTTTTCTAGTACAATATTACGCAACAAGCTGAAGATGAAAGCTTGGCCTGGATATAGCAATTGCTAAGGATTTCTTTGGCTGGAGATGAAGGAAGAAGGTTTAAAATAAGATCACCTCTGTGTGTGTTCAATGAGTGTTTTTCTTAGATTGTAACTCAGTGCAAAGAACCATTTGTGGCCATCTCTATAAAAACTTCCTCTGCTTGAGTGGATGAGGGGCTGGTATGGAGATCACTACACTCAAACTGGCATTAGCTACCTAAAACCACTCTGGAGATGTAAAACCAGAGTCCTTTAATATAGTTTAAAAGAAAACCCAAAAATACAAAAAAGCAACAAAATAAAACATAACTTTAATACGTGAATGTAGCTATGAATGGATATACATAAACACTACATGTGTTTGCATGTGTGCACGTGCATACACACATATACACACAACCACACCCTTTCTCTGTCTGAAGAAAAAGTAAAAGAATTCACAATTTAAGTTCCTTCAGCACTTTGTCCTCCACTATTCTTCTCATTGCATTGACTTCCTTTCATTGTGAGGCTACTACCACGTGCACAGATAATCTGTCTCCATGCAAACATTAGTAGTCAAAGAGAGAACGTTGCTTATTTCCTGTAAGATATGAGCTTTAGTACACAGCTGGAGTAATTTAAATGTTAACATCTCATTATGCATGAGACTTTTTTTTTCTTTAAATAATAATAATAATTAAAAAAAAAATGAAATAGGAGGCTAAACATGTAGAACTCTTCCTTTTTTTTTTCTCTTAAACTGCAGTTTAAGCCATGCAGTGTAACATGATCATTAGAAGCCGGTAGCACTTTTTGCTTCTGCTTAAAAGTATGTTTAATACCATGTTTTCTCAAAAATTAGAGAATCAGGAGATCATCCCATCCATCCTGTTACCCACAGCAGGATCAACTATACTTACATCATTAGCTGACAGATGACAACCTATTTTGGGAGGCTTCCCAGGCAATCTATTCCTGTGCCTTGCTATATTTACCACTAGGAAGTTTTCCCTGATGTCTATGCCAAATGTCTTGTGTTGCCAGTTTGGTCTATTAGTAATAAGTTTTACTCTTTTTCTCCATGCCTCCCCGGCTCCCCCCCCTCCTTTTTCTAACACAGTACCTAAAAATGCACACAGTATTTCACCTGAATCTTTACAATTCAAAGAAAGAAAAATGTCGTTTTCTTGAAGGTTTTGTTCCTGTTTACAGAGTGCAATATGCTGCTTACTTTTTTTTTTTTTGAAAACAGCTTGATATTATTTACTCATGTGACACATAACCCAAATTCTTTTCTGCAGAGTTCCTACCTGTCCAGATGTTCACCAGCTGTGTTCATGCAGGTGATTGTTTCTGTGTACTTTGGAAACTTCTACTTGTCCTTAATAAAGTGGATCCCATTTTTGTACTTCTCAGTTTTGTACATCTCAGTTTTGTACTCAAAGTCTTTTTTATAACCTTATCTGTATATTATGCAAAGCGCTTAATAATTTTGAGCCTGTGTCACCCTTCTGGTTATCTTCTGTGGGTGCACAGCATGGACCTCAATCTGAAGTTGGGATTGGAAATTCCCATGCACAGACTGACACTACTGCTACCATGGCTGTATGAATTGCTGCAGAAAGGGACTGAGGAGTCAGGTAGCCCTCACCAGTTTCCTATTCTGTATTAATATTTATAGATTCATCACAAGAGGATGTCCAATAGTAATAGATTCTATGGAAGTCTGAGGTTTAATTGAGGATTTTTAATCTCATCCGTGCTACTATTCCAAGATACTGCAGTTACAAATTTCCATATGTGTATCTACATCTTTGCATGAAGGTGACATAAAACCTCCCTCCCCCGCATGACCGTGGTTTGTGTCCATTTCTGGGGAGGTGAGCACAGCTGGAGAAGGACTTCAGGTGCCATAAAAGCCCCAGGGTCTATGCAGGGAGAGACACTGCTGGGATATCTACCTTCTCACAAGTGGAGAGTGTGGTCTCAACCTGCCAGATACACAGAATCAATTCACCACAGCTTCACAGATGTGAAGGACACGGAGGATTGTTTGCTTCCTTGCTTTAGAAAAGAGATAGTAGAGTGGCTCTGTTTATTTTTTCATGGCCGAGCTGTATTAAAGTTCATGTATTCCCTGACAGTCAGACTTACTTGAATCCAAAGTGCTCTGGGTCTTGTCTTGCATGCACATGCCATGTGATTAGGCTTAACATAACACAAAGGGTCACAGACCGAGCAAAAACTACAAGTCTGCTGGCCTGTTGGTCAGTAGTGATAACACAAAACTCCCTTCCTCCCTTTTCCATCCTGATTACCTGACATACACATAGAGGATTGGGATGCAGAACTGATCCTAGCAGTTTCCTAGCCTGGAAATACCTTATTTTCTCTCTGTGGTTGGGGTAGGGCTGCTTGCTGCTTGGGAAATGCTTAGGGAGACTGATGTGTCCTTGCCCTACATCAGTTACTGCTTAGCCTTCAGTTGGGTAGACAGGTACATAGGATTGATTTGGGGTATTTTTATGCTGCTCTCATGATCTTAGCATAATCTAATACATTTCCACCTGACCAAATGTCAGGTTTTTTGCAAATGCTGCCTGACTTTGAGATTATTTACAGCCTGGCTAGCTGGATGTTACCCTTCCTGTCTTCCTTCTTGTAATTCCCAACAGTTATCTCTTATCTTGATATTATACATTGAAAACCCACTAGATTGGCAACAATAAAATGGATAACAAGTTATTGACAGTAATTATTCTGCAATTTATCTGGAGTCCTCTGCCTCACTTTCTCTGATGTTTGTTTTTTCTGATCCAACCTTTTGCTCACTTGTTTTCTTGCTTGAGTAAAAGCATCCTTAGTGACTTTTTTTTGTCCAGAAAAGAAATTCCATTAGCAGAAAAAGAAAGGCTGATTGGAGAACAGCTTTCACTGACATATTTGTTGTGACTACTTTGTCGTCTGTAACATATGTGGGAATAACACGTAAATCAATACCATTAATAATAGGGTCTCCTACAAAAGCAAGGTAGGCAAGGTCTATGACACATTTGAAAAATAAATACGCAATGCACTGTAGAATAATTTGCCACAGAGTATCAGGGTAAGCTCAATAAAACAGCTGGGACAAATCTAACAGTTGGTATCGGGTAATGCTGATGTATCAGGGAATGCAGCCCAGTAGGAAGAGATCTGTGGAGTGAAACAGCTGAACTAAATTGCTAATGTAGACACTCACCATGACCAAAGAGAGGAAGCAGAGCAACAAAAAATGAGAAAATAGACTAAATCTAAAAATAAATAGCTGAGCTTAAATTATTGCAGCATGTAATGAGGCTTTTGCTGCTCTGGATGACAGAATGTCATGTTACAGTGACTTCATTAAAAGAAAGTGGCAAATGCACAGTAGCCTAGTGGTACTTCAGAACATCTCATAATCATCTCAGGCTGTTTAGGTCTTCTGGCACCTATCCTGAAATCAAAGAAGTCCTGAAATCAGGAAATTCAAAATAATGTCATACTAATAGAGTTTCAGGTGCATAGTTAACACAAGTGAAGCGAAAAATGAAGCTGCTTAATGCATTCAATACTGGGTACATGATTCCAATTTCCTGTAAACAAACTCCAACCATCCCATAACAATCATGAACCTTTAATTCTTTTTCCTCTTCCACAGAGTCTTATATTTCATTTACAACCATGACCTCTGAGCAACTTCCCATATTGCCATGTCAATCTGTGATCTACTTGTTTCATTCTTCCACAGAGAAGTGTGGACAGTGGAGTCTCTTCATTTTGTTTGGTTACTAGTGGATTTTTGTTTCATCTTTTACATACAAGCTACTGTACATGTCTTAGGGGTGAATGAAAGCTCAAGGATTCATGATGGTTTGTAGCTCCTTGGAAAACCTATTCAGATAAGATCCTAAGAAAGTTCTGTTCATTGAGGAAAACAAACACGTAACCAAACCCATGAAGAATTATTGTTGGGTATTTTGTCAACCTTCATTAGTAAAAGGCTTATACTTTTGTGGGTAGGTGGGTATCTGTATGTATGGTATTTGGGAGTGGAGGGAGTGATTTTCAGAGCTTTGTGGTAGATTAGGATGTTAAGGGAGTTTGTAGTCCAGCAAGAACCACTTTTTCCCTCACTCCTGATTCTCCTTGTTCTTTTCTTCTTAGGTTGTTGCCACCTCAGGGCTGAAACAAAATTCTCATATCTGCCTTAAAGAAGACTTATTTAGTGTGTCTGTATTTGCTAATCTTCCACAGCCATGCTAGGCAATCAGAGCAGCAGCGAGAGTAGTGGTGAAGGTGCAGAAGGGGAATGAGAATAAGCAGGTGCTTGAGGCATTCTCTGACCAGCTGCACACAACCAGCATTTCCAGCCCATGAAGCAAGGAGTGAGAGGTGGGTCTGGGCCGTGTTGTGAATCTGGAATGAGCAAGGGCTGCCACTGAGCTTTTTGATGGAGAAAGGCATGATCTGGGAGTTTGTGTGCTGAAATCACTCTACCTCTCCAGCTTGCAAATGCTAAAACAAGAATTCCGTCAGTGGAGCAGTGAGTGATGTTTAACCTAGCTGCCTTGGAGAACTGGATAACTGCACACTTTTGGAGGTTCCCCCTTAATGCAGAATGTCATAAAGTTGAACAGGCTTGCTAAGCTTTACCACATCTTTTATGTTGTATGCCCCCTTCTCTGAGCCATGCTGCTTTGTTTTTGTGAGCTGGCAGGAAATGGGAAATCTGTGTAGGCTTCTAATAAGCTTCCACAGCTGCCTAGTCACAAATATGACAAACAGTAATAGAGTTTTCACAAGGACTAATCCTTGCCATGACACTACTGCAGCAACTCATCTTTGTTCTGAAGTTGCCACTGCTGCATTTATTTCTCTCTGAAAAGCGGCCCTTCTGAGGGTATTGCACGAGTATCTGTTTCATCAGGGCTATGGGATGCATTCATGCATCTATCAAACACATGTAAGGGAATAGTAATGCAGAAAGAGAAACCAGTTATGTATGGGCTGAAGGGGAGAGTCTAAACTCAATATTAAACAACACTGAGCAAAGCCTGTTCCAATCCCATATTTACACTTAGTATGTAGCAATAAAATAGCATGACTTACAGCTGACTGTGCTGGCACTGTTTTGGAGTCCTGTTATTGATAGTTTACATGATAGGCATTAAAATTAACTATGAAAGTATTTTTAAGGAAGCAAGAGTTCATGTGCTAAAAAGCTTATGACCTAATCAGCTGGAGCGTGCTTTGCTTACAGTGTGTGAGTCTCACCTAATGTTGCAGGTTTTGAAGAGTAGACTTTCTGCATCAGAAAGTTTACTGTGGGCTCAGTGTCTGTCATTCCCAGCTAAAGGGTGTAATTTTTCCTTTGTAACTTTTAAGACTGAAACTGAACATTGTTGCAAGCTCACACAGGCAGCAAAGCAGTTTCAAGCTCTTGCCTCAGACACACAGACAGGAGGTGTTCTTATTATCAAGTTTTATCATCTCACTTTTCTGTCTGTCCTCAAAGGAAGTGCAAGTTTTGCTTCTGTTTATCAGCAAGTGTGCGTGCTAGATCTTAGCTGTGGTTAGAAAAGGTCATCTTCTTCCTTTTGCAAGTAAAAATTCCTGCCAACACATGAGCTAATTTTTAGATTTAGAGGAAATAAGCAATACTGGAAGGTAATAAAAAAGAAAGGACAAACTAGTTAGTTTAAAGCTCTGGTAGCAACTGATTTTTCTTGTGATACTTTATTTAACCCCCTTTTCAGCCCCTTGTCCTTTCCACAGTCTTTACTTACTTGATCAGAAGAGCATCAATGTGCAAAATTATCCAGTTGTCATGAATTGTTCTTGTCCTCCCCTGTTGCATTTCTACTCTTTGTGCTCTCTGTCCAAATAAGTCTCCTAGTTATGTTGCTATATCAGGAATGGTCTAATGAGTGGTAGCCAAAGCACTGATGGGAAGGAAAACAACAAAAGCAAAAAGCACACAACCCTGCTGTAATGGTTCCCCCTGGTAGCTGGTTTTGTACATTTTCTTCTGCAAGATCTTGACTGGGAGAAAACTTCATAGTAGCATAGCTTAGTAGTTCCTTTTCAAATTTTATTCCCCCCCATCTCTTAGTCATCTTTTCATACATGCGCTATAATTTTGTCCTAGGGAACCTGCCTGTTGATAATGGCAGCTAGGCAAAACCTCAAAAATTATCTCCCCCATCTTTAAAAGAAACACCTAACTCATGGGAGCTGTGCACATATAAGGACTTGTCAGTCATTCTAGCATGATTTCTCCATTAAAGGGCTATAAATTTCAAGGTTATTGTTATTGTTGGCCAGTTCTCTGAATCATTTGAACAAACAAGTAGAACCTTTCACCTGAATGCTTGAAGTTGAATTCTAAAACTGATGACTAGTCCTGCAAGGGAAACATCTTTTAATTCTTTTTCTTTATTTATGACTGTCTTGATGTGTTTACTTTTTCCCTATCAGATTACTTTTTGAAATATAATATGTTGTTGTCACCAGTGTAGAGAGACTGTGAATAGGTCTGAAATTTGCTACTATCTTGAGAAAAGAGACAGATTTTATATCCTTGTTTTTGTAAAACCAGGTTTCAGTTGTCCTGCACTGACACCCAAAGAGACAACTTTACTGGTACACAGAAGGTCATAGTCAATCAATATCAAGCCCATCTGGAATGGAAAACAGGGTTTAATGTTAATACCTGCAGGTTGGTGGGTGGATGTGAAGGGTCTGCAATGCTTGTGATTTATTATGAAAGCAAGAGAAATGCAATCTTCCTTCAGACTCAGGAAGGCACTGATCCTTTCTTGACAGCGTAGGGGTCTTTCTCAAAAGCTATCGAGAAACTAGATGCCAAGGATACCTCTTGTGCATTTAATCCAGTTCTGCTAAACAGGTCTTTTGCTTTGTAAATGTAGACCAGCTCTTACAAATGTAGACCAGAGGTCTTCTGCATTTTAAAGAATTAATTTTTTACCTATTTTCTAAGTTCATTGTGAAGTGGCCTCAGTGAAGCATCATGGCAAGAATCTTGCAGTTTGCACACTGCTAACATAGGAGTGATTTATGTGCAAGTACAGAGAGCAAGGAGGGACAAAGAAGCCAAAATGAGCCTTTGACACTTAAGAAGTGATGGCAGGTAAGTGATGAGTGCTGCAGTGCACACTGAATCCTAAGGAACACCTGTGAGCATTGTAAATTGAGTGGAAGAGCTACATGTTGAGCTGAACTGATGCATAATTGGAACCCTGGAATGTATTTGTGCAGTCTGCAGCAAAGGTACAGGAATATGTGGACTTGGCAAAAGCACTCAGTAGTGTCGAATAATTATGAAATACTTGAAAGCCCAAAGCAAATAACCTCTTCAGAATTGGCAGGCATCAATGGGTCATTAATTATTTTGTTATTTCCTTCTTTATATGGTGAGCTGTCATAAATCCCTGGTGGAAAATCCAGTGAGGCAGACAGGGGAGAATGTAATCAGCAATCCAAGCAATAAAAACAGAAAGAAGAATGGCACTTACAAATTTTCCTACAAACTTCACAGTTCTTTCCAATTCCAATCTACCTGATAGAAAGGACTTAGCTGAGTAGGTTGACTGGGTGAAGTGTAGATTTTACAAGTCTAGCAGAAAGGACCAATACATTTGATTTGGTGGATGTGTAAGATCTAATAATAATATTCAGCAAATTCATTTCTTTAATCATTGTGACCATAAGAACCAAGTGTTTTTAATGTTCTCAGGTTGTGTAGAGAGTAATTACATTGGATTTTAATAAGACTTGCTGTGAATTGTTGACCAATGATTCACTATGGGGGAAAAATTAATTAAATTTTGATGTGGAAAGTTATTGTTAATTAAAAGTTGTATGAAAAACAGCCATAAAAAGTAGGGAAGGTGGACAGATTTTGAAATTACTAAAAGTGCATTTAAAGGAAGGGAATAAGATATGCTTTTGGCCTGGATTTTAGTCTACAGGATATATACCTGAAAAGACATATCCATGTGCAAATTCTCTTCTCCAGCCAGAAAAAATCTGTCCCAAGAAGATGCACACCCTGTGACAGATGATGGCTTGCACCCATGTGTGTAGAGATAGGAGGGGACTGTGGGATTGAGTGGATGGGTCGGACACGGGAAGGACACAGCTTTCAACATGTTTGCATTTGCAGAGTTTACAAAGAAAAAGATTGTGCCAGCTGAGCAATCGCTGTGGGAAACCAGCAACCTGGAATGATGTCACTGCAGCCTCAAGGTGCATACCAGCCCCAGCCAGCTGTGACCCTGTCTTCATCTGTGTTTACCATCCTCTGGGAAGCCTCTGCTTTCTGCCCACCACAGTGGCCTTTTTACAGGACCTGTAAAAAGCCCTCAAGTTATGTGGAAGCTAGAGAGAATATGCCGGAAAGAAACTTAGGCACAGATCCCAAGTGATTGAAGCATAGTTTACAGTTTCCTCTGAAAAATTATGATCCTCAGGACTGTAACTGCCACTCAGGTTCACTGTACCTAGGCTGCTGCAGGCTTCCTGCACATAAGGAACTGCTTTTGAGCATGACCAGAACATACAGAAAATGTGGATAAGCAGTCCAGAGCCCAGTTCATGCCCAAGCCTGATTAGAATCTATTTTTTCTTCCTCCTCTAAGAGGTTTGTGCAGAGCCTGGTGCACTCTTGTAACAGCTACCTGGTCAACATTAATATACAAGAGAGAAATAGCATAGGGGTTTTTTTCTGGATTTTTTAGGGAGAGGATTTTGTGTGGGAAGTTTGAGCTGAGTGGAAAACTTTTTGTGAATCTCATTCTTAGGCGCTTGGTGTCCCTATATGTGTTGTAACTCTAGTCAGGGTTGTGGACCAGGTTTGGAGGACAGACACCATGGGTTAAATAATGTCACACCACCACTATGACAAATGAAGTCCTCTTTAGACTCTAGACCTTAGCATTTTCCTCCACAACAAACCTATGAGGGATCAGAAGAGTTTCAAACTGAGTGTGTATGTGTGTCGCATCAGGCTCCTTTCACAGATTGCTTTCCCCTTTTACAGTCCAGAGATTCATGGGCCTTAAGTCACTTCATCATAAAAGATCATTATAATGAAATCAGCAGGGCTAAATCACGCATTACAAAGTGCTTTTCCTTAATCATTAGTTTATCCAAAGGGCTGACAAGTGAGCTATTGCACTGGATAATCCAATGCCCATTTTCCCCTCAAGGATTAGGATTTATTTACTTGTAACTGACAAGCATCTACAGTCTCATTTTGATGGTATTTGTGCAAATGAAAATTTGAAGTCTTCCCCATTATATGTAAGCTCCTATGAGAACATCTTCTTAAATTTTCAAATAAATGCAGCTGTATATCTGTATAGTCAGTTTTTAAAAATCTCAGTTCAGTGGTCTGAAATATATTGGAATATAACACATTATTTGTGATATAAATTCTTTACAGCAAAATATTACTCACTTAACTCTATCAGGGGGTCAGTGACTGAAAGCAGAACTATAATGGTAGTCTAACTACTGAGATTTATTTTTCCAAACAAATTTAACTTGAATTTCTTCCCAGTGCTCAATATTTCTTAAATGGCAAATACATAATTAGAATTAAATCACAATTTTAATTTGGTTTTGTGAACACTGTACTTGCAGTTCTAAAAGAAACCAATGTGGAGCTACCAAAAGATGCTTGCAGAATCCTGTACCTCTTGATTGCTGAAAGCATCTCTAAATATTAAAACAATATACACGTATGTATGACCTTTCAAAGAGCAGTTTGTATATCATTCTCACTAGCCCCATGAAAATGTTCCAGATAAAATGTCAACAGTGGGATCTTTTTTCACACATCCACTAATCAAAAGTTACACTTACTACACAGTGCTGTGAATATGGTGGCCTGAACCACACAAGCATAGCTGCACCAACACATTATAATGTTAACCAAAAGTAACAATTTATTTTATCATTGTTCTGTTGCTTAAATCACATCATTGTGTGACTATTAAAAAACACAGTTGAAAAATAAAATTAGCTGGAGAGGTTATCTCACAAAGAAAGATTATGACTACCAACATACAGCCCAAAGTACAGAGAATATGGCCTTTGATAGAAAGGAAACAATTGAAGGCAAATTATTTCTGATACTATAATTCTCTCATATACAATTTAAAAAACAAAACAAAGCAAAACAAGAAAAGCATTTTCACAAAAATTAATGATTGACAGCTAGTCAGTATAGACTGGCCTGCAGCTATGCAATTGCATCTGATCTACCCATTAGAGCACCATAGTGCCAAAACCAAGGTTTGGAGTAGGTGGCCACCCAAGCTCTGCCTTCTCCTCCTATCCCTTGCCAACTTGCCGTGCAAACATAAGAAGTTCTGTATCAGCACAGGGTCTGCCACCTTGGGGACTAGTTGTGATTGGAGTCTTCCTCACAGAAACATGAAAGAGAGGGGAGCGTATCTTTTTGGTAATGTTTTGACATTAGCCTTTGAGATTCTTTTGTTCCTGGATTGTGCAGGACCCTGAACAAAATTCTTCTCATTTTGCCTGTTTCTGTACAATGACTTAAAAACATTTGTACCTGGACTTCACTGGCAATGAACTGTCAACCATTGCATCCATTTTTGACATAATTCTGCATTTGACTGTAATCATACTCCTTTAATTTGACAAGTACCTAAACATCTACAGTCTATTCGCTTGTCCTGTGCCTATAATCAATAATTAATTCTCTGAATAACTCCATAACAATGGCAAGGATGATGAATATTTTCTTTCTCTCTCAGTTTAAAACAAAATCTATATTAGTTTCATCAACTGTCAATTATTAATGTACCTTACTTAACCAAGAATTGATTTGATTCTGACAAGTTCTTAATATCTGTAAATTGTGGTAAATAATTGCTATCTATATTCAGCACTTTAGTATACCAACATAAGCTGATCCTATTTTAATGGATGACATAGTTGTAAAACCTTGCAGAATATTGGGTAAAAGCCTTCAATTGCTGACAGTCTTTTGCTTTAATGCTTGTGTTGGGCTAGGTGTATGGGCAGCTACAGCAATAAATAGAGGCTAAACAAAGCTTGGGGCTCAAAACTCAGAAACAAAATCAAGCTACAGATTCTTAGGTCGAGACTCAGACTTAATATATGAAACATGTCTCCTCTCTACTTCTATTTTTATTTTCTAATCTGAAACATGTTTTATAAATGCCTACTTTTTAGAAATCTTCATGAGTTTGCCATAGCTATTAATAATTCAGGAGTTTGAAAGGATAGTCTGTCAGTGATATTATCTTGTTATAAAATTGGTACATTTTATCTTATGGATATGGCTGTATTACATATACCTTGTATACATAGTATAATTTTTGTGGTAGAGAGAATATTTAGCTCAACTGTTTAGGCTTATTTGTTTAGTGCCTTTCCTCTGTAAAAATCTGTGACGCAAAGGGAAAAACACTGATAAAAACTATGGACTGAGGGACCGTGGGGAGGAGAGGTCTTATCTGAAATGTAAAATGGCTGTGGAAAAATGTAAGGAATATGAATTGTTTGGGATATGTAGTCAGTTTAAAGATCTCATGGCTTTCAATTTCATTATTCTCCTCCATTTTTTTGCTGATGTACAGCTCCATTTGGCTGTCCAGTGTTGGACTTGTGAGAAAGAATATTGAGTCTACTTGGACTTGATGACCTTAAAGGTCTTTTCCAACCAAAACGATCCTATTTAAGATTATACACGACTTTAAGATTAAGTATGCCTGTGCTTTTTGAGGGTTCCTAAATCAAAGTAGCATTCTTATATCAAATGTAACCTTGCCTACCAGTCTATCCCAGGTCTTACTCAAAGACACTTGCCTTTCCCTGTTAGAAGAAATGTCTGTCTTTCATTGCTCAATATCCCAGCAATGAGACTTATTGTAAAGAGCTGAGCACGTAGGTATAAAATGAAAAACTCTGGAATGAGGAAACTAGAACTTGTAATGTTTTCTGTTTGTGTGGATGGTATTAAGCTGCCCAGACCTCAGGAAAATAGCAATGATTAAAAAAATAATAAATCCTGTTCTGAATTCACAGAATGCAGGTAGAAAAGTGCTACATGGATTTAGCAATTTGTTTATTTTAAATGGCACTGCAAGCATGAATTTCAGCCATCCTGCTGGAGTAAATTGTACTAAAGTGGGCTAGAAGTGTTGTTCAGGCCCCAGACATAAGCCTCTTCTCACTAGGACCAGCTTACACAAGCCTGCTGGAAAAATGCTTGTATTCAACAACAAATCTAAATTCATGTTGAGTAGTAAACCTTGGTACAGTCTGAAATGACGAACAAACAGTCACTTGCAAAGCACATATTGTAGAAATATCCTGTAAAGATACAGGAGCTCACATTAATCATGTGAGCTAGGACAATGGGTGACCTTTTCCAATAAGAAATGAAGCATCTAAAGCAGCCATTAAGTTTCACAGCAGCCCTATTTACTGTATGACTGTGGCATTCATCATTGTGTGATGTAAATGTCCTCAGACTGTCGACATTTGCCAATCATTCTTCACTGAGAGGAAAATTGGTCTGAAGCTTTTAGAGCAGCACTCCCCAAATTCTGACAATGCCAAGGCCATTATAGCTCCTTTTCAGCATTAAAATGAACAGAGAGCAGCCGTTGAGCAAGCACGGTTAACAAAAGTTGGAAAACCATTACTGCTAATTCATTTATAGCAGTTTTTTAAGCATGGAAGGTGAAAATGACTGTCTGACATGGGCTCACCACTTTTCCGGGAGTCAAATCTACAAAGTCATTGGTAAGATATATAGGCTTTGGCTTTCAATAAAAATTCTTGTGCTTGCAGATCTAAATCATGAAGGGTATTTAATAAACAGAGCCTGATATTTACTGAGATGTAGTCACTGTTTAAGCTTTGCAGTTTAGTTTCAAACTCTGGACAGAGATGATAATTAGAAATGCTGCCAAATAAAGTTACTGTAATTCAGTGGCTGAGGAATATGTTCCCTTGTTGGACTCATGGACTCTCACTGTGACTTTGAAAACTTGGATGTCTACTACTCCTTCGAGACCTTGTTTCACTGGTACATTTCTTTTAGCTACTCTATTAGGATTTCCTGTTTTTAAAATTAGCCTCAGGCCTTCTCAGCTTCACAGAAAAATTATGTTAAAACAGCAACTAGATTTCTGCAGATCAGGCAGAGACCTTGAAACCATCTATGGATTTTCTTGTTTCCTTTTTTCCCTTGTTGACCAGTTCTTAACTGGTAGCCTCTGTTTCTGACTAAGAAGCCATCACTTTGACACCAGTGCCCTTCACAGCCCCAGCCATGCCTTGTTTCACACTGGCGCCAAGGAGCTGGTGTCAGGCCAGGTCTTGCAATCTTAGGCTTCACTGAGTGGCTGAGAAGTTTCGTGTTGGTTTAGGTGTAGAGCGAGAGAGAATACTTTGCCACTCAGAGATACCTGCTCATGGCTAATAGTAGGTGAACCTTTGGTGCTGTTACTATTTTAGCTTATGTGGCATTTGATGCAGCTGATTTGCCTGAGAGATTTGGGAGAGTAAGGACATCTTGTCCCTTTCAAGATACCTTCTTTTATTTCTCTTTGACAAGTCTGAGGTTGTTTGTTAGGGACTTCCTCTAACTCCTCCCTCAACAGCTTTCACCTGGAAAACTTTTGTTAAATGCCACGTTTCTTCATTTCAGTGAGCATATATTTAATACCATGTCACAGAAGATAACACCCGTTTATAGTGTTGTAAATGTCAAACACGAATGATCCCCTAATTCAGTGAAAAATAGGATTTGAGATGAAAAGGATCTGGTTCAAAGCAAAGAAATAAAAGTTGTAACTTCTTAAAAGAACTTCTTGGGATGGCTGGTTAAAGGATCAGGAGCACAAGTAGTGTTTTCCTCTATTCCACCAATTGCAGGGATTGATGAGGGATTGAGGAGTAAACAGGAAGAGCCAGAGGATCAATTCCTGGCTCTGAGCCTGTTATCAGCAGGATTTTGAGTTCTTTAACCTCAGGTTGGTTTGCATGACACCAGACCTGCAGACAGCAGATGTCTCACACTTGTCTCAAAGTGGGGAAATGATCCTGGGACAAGAATTAGCAGGGCTCATTGAAAGAGCTTTAAACTAGATTCAAAGAGGGATGGAGATTAAGCCAGGCTTGCTAGCCTGGGCATGGCATGCCAGTGCTTGTGGGACAGTGTGCTAGTAAGGTCTTTCAGTCTGCCATCTCAGAAAAGGTGGGGGATAGTGATTCATGTGGGAGCAAAGACATAAGGGTTATTTATAGGTTAGTAACCATGGCAGTGACTGAGAAAAGTAAGGTAGGAATTAAGGCTTCTTATCCCAAAAAGGTGGCAGGACCATTAGCCCAACTGAAGTGCATCTACATCAAAAAACAGGAGGAGCTGGAGGCCATTTTACAGCAAGAAAACTATGATATAGTTGCCATCACAGAAGCATGGACAACTTGCACAACTAGAGTGCTGCAGTCAATGGCTATTGACTTTTCAGAAGGGATAGGCAAGGTGGTGGGTGGTCTTCTACGTTACAGAGGGTTATGAATGTCTACATTTTAATGATGGTGATGATAGGGTTGAGTCTTTATTGGTAAGAATCAGGGAAAATGAGGCAGATATCATGATGAGAGTCTGTTATAGACTGTCCAACCAGGATGAAGAGATAGATTAAATACTCCATAAGCAGTTGGGAGAGGTTTCATGATTGCTACCCTTTGTTCTTGGGTGGGACTTCAACTTACCAGATGCATGCTGGAAATACAATACAGCAGAAAGGGGACAGTTGGGTGATTCCTGGACTGAGAGGAAGATAACTTCCTAACATAGCTGGTGAGTGAGCCAGGACACCCTCCTGGACCTGCTGCTTGTGAACAGATAAGGACTTGCTGGGGTTGTAATGGTTGGAGGCTATCCTGGGCACAGTGATTACAAATTTATAGAGTTTTTGATTCTTGGAGAAGTAGAACTGCCACCTCGGACTTCCAGAGGGCAGACTTTGGCCACTTCAGGAAACTGATTGAGTCCCTTGGGAGGCTATCCTGAAAGGCAAAGGAGTCCAGGAAGGCTGGACATACTCCAAGAAGGAAGTCTTAAAGGCACAGGAGCAGGCTGTCCCCATGTCCCAGAAGATGAGCCAGTGGGGAAGAAGACTGACCTGGCTGAACAGAGAGCTTTGACCGGAACTCAGGAACAAAAGGAAAGTTTATGACCTTTGGAAGAAGAGGCAGGCCACTCAAGAGGACTACAAAGACGTAGTGAAGCTATGCAGGGAGAAAATTAGAAGGGCCAAAGCCCAACTAGAACTTAATTTGGCTACTGCTGTTAAAGACAATTAAAAATGTTTCTGTAAATACATTAACAACAAAAGGAGAACTAGGAAGAATCTTCATCCTTTACTGGATGCAGAGGGAAACATAGCAACTAAATATAAGGAAAAGCCTGAGGTACTGAATGTATTCTTTGTCTCAGCCTCTAGTAGTAGGAATAGTTGTTCCCTGGGTACAAAGCCCCCTGAGAGGGAAGACAGTGATGGGGAGCAGAACGAGACCTCCATA
>VYZX01013814.1:1650-15711 GCA_013401335.1 Brachypteracias leptosomus | reverse complement strand
AGAAAGGAGGAGGGAAGCAGAGAGGAGTTGCTTCTGGACAGGCTGGACCAATGGATTGAGGCCAATTGTATGAGGTTTAACAAAGCCAAGTGCTGAGTCCTGCACTTGGATCACAACAACCCCATGCAATACTACAGGCCTGGGGAAGAGTGGCAGAAAGGGACCTGAGGGTAATGATCAACAACCAGCTAAATATGAGCCAGCAGCATGCCTAGGTGGCCAAGAAGGCCAACCACATCTTGACTTATGTCAGAAATGTGTGGCCAGCAGAACTAGGCCAGCACTGGTGAGGCCATGCCTCAAGAACTGTGTTCAATTTTGGGCCTCTCACTACAAGAAAGACATTGGGGTGCCGGAGAGGGTCCAGAGGACAATGAAGCTGGTGAAGGGCCTAGAGCACAACTCTTATGGGGAGCAGCTGAAGAAAAGGAGGCTCAGGGGTGACCTTATCACTCTTTGCAACTACCTGAAAGAAGGTTGTAGAGAGGTGAGTGCCTGTCTGTTCTCCCAAGTAACAAGTGACAGAATAAGAGGAAATGACCTCAAGTTGCACCAGGGGAAGTTTCGATTAGATATTAGGAAAAATTTCTTCACTGAAAGGGTTGTGAGGCACTGGAACAGGCTGCCCATGGAAGTGGTGAATCATCACCCCTGGATGTGTTTAAAAGTCATGTAGATATGGTGCTTAGGGACATGGTTTAGCAGTGGACTTAGTAGTGTTAGGTTAATGGTTGGACTTGATGATCTCAAAGGTCTTTTCCAGCCTGAGTGATTCTGTGATGCTATGAAAACGGGTACAGCACTTGATGAGAGAAAAAAGCTATATGGATAGCCTCATAGCTGGACTGCTGTCATCCCTCATTTAGGTTACAGTATTGGATTCAGTCTCAGGTTTTCCTCTGTTCTTGGATGCTTATTATAGTCACTGAAAGGAATGCCTGTGGATAGCAAAGAAACCCAGCTTTGGAGGAGAACCAAGTCTCTGTAATCCAAGTTTTGGGTTTCTGTGATATGGATTATTGCCAAAAATGGTGCATCCAAGGAGAAAGGATTGCAATAATCCATATCACAAAAACCCAAAACTTGGATTACAGAGACTTGCAAAAACTTCAATTTCTGTGAAAGCTTAGCTGGTCTATGATGCAGCTACACATCTTCCAAATGAGACAGCTAAGACCAGTCCAGTTGTCCTTTGCTTTTCTTGGCACCTATAAGCTCTTCCTGATTGAGCTGAAAGTGATTTTCTTCAGTTTTAAATCCTTGAACAGAATAGGTCCTGATTATGTCAGTGTCCACCTGTTTGCCTGTGGATTGTGGTGTCAGAGACCAGCAACAAGACAGGACTCAATGATTTTCAACATCTGTGGACAAAACCTAGTTTGTCTTTAAAGATTCAAGTCGACTCTGTGAACACTACAGGCAAGATATAACATTCATCTCTTTGTCATCCTCTCTAACAGATTGCCAACATGTATGTCAATGACTTTAAATTAAAATCTCCACCTATTTAACATTATGTTAGGCAGTATGAAATAACGAGAGGAGTTCAATGAGCTTGTAAATTTGGGATAAGGGTGGACAGTTTGTGAGTTATGTGCAGTACTTGAGCAGCTCAAATACAGCCTGTATGCCTTGTCCTGTGACAATCAACAAGCTGCTTTGGCCCAGGAAATTCTGGAAAATCCGGACCTCCAGTTGTGAAGGAAGTGAGCCACTAGTGAGTACGAGGTCCCCTGCATCATCACAGCCCTCCACATCCTAGAAGGGTGCTGCAGGACCATAGGCAGCCAGCATGATTTTCTTGTCTAGGAACCAGTGCTGGTGCTTCTCCACCCTACTGGTAAGTCCTCGTGCCTTAAGAGAGATTGCAGGGAGATGGAGAGAACTCTGTCAAGATCCCACTGCAT
Organism: Brachypteracias leptosomus; assembly: GCA_013401335.1. NCBI lineage: Eukaryota > Metazoa > Chordata > Aves > Coraciiformes > Brachypteraciidae > Brachypteracias > Brachypteracias leptosomus. The sequence goes on along the minus strand of VYZX01013814.1, from coordinate 13,804 downwards.
GCTTATAAAGTCATAGTCCTCTGTCAGGAGAACCCTAAGACATCAACAGATGCTTTTCACCAACACCACCTTTAATAAATTTTTCAACAGTGGCAATAACAATTAATTTAAAAGAATGTATGCAAATACGGACTGCACTCTGCAAAATCTATAATTAATTGGCTGAAATGTTCGCTTTTGGCCAAATCTGAAAACTTGGATTCAGATACCTTTTTCTGTTGGTTTTGGTGTTTGGTTTGTTTGTTTGTTTGTTTGTTTGTTTTCATTATAGTGTTTTTGCATCTCCCTCTGGAGCTCAGATATCCTAACTGAACATCCTCTGTTACAACTCCCCATGGACAGGAATTTCACAGAGGAAAATATGTCATATGATCATTGGTGTAGTTCAGTAAGAAGTTGATTGCATAAAGGAAAAGAAGTACTTGAATCTAGCTATGAAGCTTCATTGCAAGACTTATGAATAAAAATGTTTGAGTCCTGTATGGCCTTTTTTGCACCAAATTCTGACTTGTTGGCAGATCATGCATCATGAGCACTTTTTGTTAAGAGGTGGGAAAACATTTTCCAGACAGTTAACGTTTTCCAGACCTCTGCTGCTTTGGGTGAAGAGTGACAAATAACACTACACATCAGAAGACTATTTTCATTTCAGTCCCTGTTCTCTCTGGCTTTTCTCTCTCTCTCTGTCCAAAATACAAAATCCAAATAAGCAGTGCCTCAAATATGTGACAGTGGAGGAAGAAAGGCTATCAAATAAAGCCTTTATAAGTAGAGAGTTACAGAGGCAGGCTATAGCAGTGGTATAGAAAATACCATTCCTTATGAAAGATTCAGTCATTGCATTCATGCATTCCTTACTGTATCAGCCATGGTCCCTGCCTGTCCTGGAGCATTAATGAGTGCTGTAAAGTTGTCAGAAGCTCAGGCCTTGAACCAGACACAGAAAGCAAGTCCTACTGATACCACTATCAACATGATTTTTTTTCAGTTTCTACCTGATTAATCCACAAAGGGACACTATTTCTATGCACAGAATTTTCTTATTTTGTAAGAAAACAGTGGGAATTTTCCATATGTGAGTAATGGTATATTTTGTTGTACAATCTTCTAGTTCATCCAGAATGCACCTTTCCTCTAAATACCATTCTGCAGTGTCGTTGTTCTTCAGATCTTTATAAAAGGAAATACTAAATCTGAAAGCACAGTATTTAAAGTAAGATTTGATAGGAGAGAGACTTCTTTGGTTTCTTCCTTTTGTTTTGGTTTTGTTTGGGTTTTTTTTTAAAGTTTATTTTAAAGATGTTCATTTAGCAAGGTTTCTTTTTAGCACTTGGAGGAGCTAACCTTAGCCATCAGCTTCATTGTGAAAAGACCATTTTTCTTCTGACAAGCTTGTGAGCATTCTAACCTATAATTCACCCAAATTTGTGAGGCATTAATTCTCTCTGGCAGCTCAATCCATTAAAGACAGTAGAGAATTTGGATCAATTAATACATTCTTTTGACAGATGCAGTAATGAAATTGCTACTTCCATTCTATCTGCCCTTTGATGTATGAGCCCAGATCAATCCCAAGCTGTTATGAGGGACTGTTATTCTGTCTGATATCCAGCAGTGACTAGTTATTCTCTGTGAGTTCTGGAATTATGTCTCTGGGACTATTTATATAATACAGTAGCATATTAATATTTACAGAGTTACCAAATTTGGTGGCCTTCTATGGTGGAATTACACTGTTGTTGAATAAAGGAAGAGCAATGGATATCATCTACCTGGACTCGGGTAAAGATTTGACACTGTCTCTTATGACACCCTTGTCTCTAAATTGGAGATACATGGATTTGATAGATGGACCATTCAGTGGAAAAGGAATTGACTGGATGGTCACACTCAAAGAGTTGTGCTCTATGTCCAAGTGGATGTCAGTGACGAGTGGTGTTTGTGAGGGGTCGGTATTGGGACCATTGCTGTTTAATATCTTTGTTGACAACATGGACACTGGAACCAACTGCACACTCAGCAATTTTGCCAACAACACCAAGCTGTACAGTGCAGTTTACACGCTGGAGGAAAGGGAGGCCATTCAGAGGGACCTTGACAGGCTTGAAAGGTGGGCCCATGTTAACCTCATGAAGTTCATCAAGGCCAAGTGCAAGGTGCAAGTGCACCTGGGTCAGGACAATCCCAAGCAAAAATGCAGGCTGGATAGGGAATCGATTGAGAACCACGCTGTGAACTTGGGGTTGTCAGTTGGCTCAATGTGGCCTGGTAATGTACACCCGCAACCCAGAAAGCCAGCTGTATGCTGGGCTACATCAAAAGAAGCATGACTAGCAGGTTGAGGGAGGAGATTCTCCCTCTGTACCCTGCTTTCATGAGGCCTCATCTGGAGTACTGCTTTCAGCCCTCTGGCTACCAACATAAGAAGGACATGGACCTGTTGGAGGAAGTCCAGAGGAGGGCCACAAAGATGGTCAGAGGGCTGGAGCATCTCTCCTATGAAAACGGGCTGAGATAGTTGAGGTTGTTCAGCTTGGAGTGGGGAAGGCTCTGTGGAGACCTTATTGTGGCCTTCCAGTATCTGAAGAAGGCCTACAAGAAAGCTGGAGAGGGACATTTTACAAGGGCATGTAGTGATAAGACAAGGGGTAATGGCTTTAAACTGGAAGAGGGTAGATTTAGATTAGATGTAAGGAAGAATTTCTTCACTGTGGGGATGGTGAGACAGTGGAACAGGTTGCTCAGAGAGGCTGTGGATTCCCCATTCCTGGAGATGTTCAAGGCCAGGTTGGATGCGGCTTTGAGCAACCTGTTCTAGTGAGAGGTGTCTCTGCCATGGCAGGAGGAGTTGGAACTAGATGATCTTTAAGGTCGCTTCTAACCTGAACTATTCTATGATTCTATGAATTGTTCCTAATTTCTATTTGTAAAAATTTATGATTTCAAGGATATGAAAATGGTACCAGCCTCTTGGCAGGGAATGGTGCAATATAGAACTGTCTTTCCACTCTTGGTGGCAATCAGAGGTCTTTGTAGTCCCTGGGGCACAAGACTGTGACAGGGACTGTTTACTCATGCCTGAGTAACTCAGATGTTCCCCTGATACCCAGGTACCCATCAAAGGAGTTTCTTAGAATGGAGAAATAGAGGACTCTAGCAGACAGAATGTAAACCCATTTGCCATTGCAGCTGGCTTACTGGACTTCCCTGGCCACCCTTTCTGCTTCTCTATTTTCATAGGAATCATAGTTGGATCCAATAACCTGACAGATCAGCAGTTGCACTCATATTAGATGCATTTTTTACAGTTAAGTGACAGGTACGAACATTTTTAGTGCTGTATTTTTACCTCTTTCATAATCTCTTCTATCCCTAGGTTTTATGGAGCTGAATTAAAGTGGCCTTTAAACTCAAGTCATAGGGGACCAGGGGTGTTGTAGCCCTTGCTAATGATTTATAAACGTGTACAGTTGGCTTTGATGAGATACGCAGCCTGTTTCTTTGTGTTTCTCTCTGTCCCAAATCCCCCAAACTTCTGCACCTTTTATGCTAGAACCTGATTTTAGAAGAGTGCAGGATTTTTTCTGCTATATTGTTTTTATTATAGATATAAAGTATTAAATACCTTATTTTGTCTTGGATTTTTGTCAAGCCCAATGAAAGTTTAAGGCTGAGGGGTTAAGAAGGGGAAAGGGTTCATGTGAATACATATTCTTTTCCACTGATGTCATTGCTAGTAATTTAGAAGTTCCTCAATTTTTTTTCTAATTTAAGTAGTCATCCAAATCCGTTCATCCTGATACTGATGTGACACACTGTCTGTATAGTAACAGCCATCATGGTAACCAAATGTGTGATAGCTTTTTAACTTCTACGGTTACACTGCTAGACACTCTGAAAGGGAAATTATCACAGAGAAGCTATTTGTGGTCTACCTCAAAGCTAGGTTTAGTAACTCGAAGCAGGAGTACTGGCACTTGCAAAATGTACTGGTAATGAGTACATATGTGGATGACACAATGCAGGGAGGCACAGCCATAAGCAGCACTGGCTAGGGGCACCAGAATCACGTGCGCAAAAGCAAAAGACATTGAGTACTAAAGTAAGAGAAATGAGATCATAGATAACAGTAAGGAATGCATCACTAATTGTTCCAACAACACCTAAACTCAAAGTCTTATCAGTCAGAGATGGCAGATCAGGATCTGCCACAGGGAGATACAGCTTTGAACATGCAGAAGGTATATGTATTGGGTACATTTTTTCCAGCAGAGAGAATACAAAACATGATGCTGTTGTGCAAGACAGTGGCACAGTTCATCTGAAAAGCTGCACACAGTGGCAGTTCCCTACATAAAGTGTGAAATGGGAACGTGTTCACAGATGAGCTACCAGTATGATCTAAGGCCTACATCATATTTCGCAAGACCCTGTTTTGCAAGAGGACCATGTCAGATATAGGCAAGGCTGAGAAGGGGTATCACTATTCATACACAACAGAAGTAAACTCTGAGAAGAAAGAAAAATTATTTAAGCGAGCAGAGAATTTTGACACAGGTTCCAAGAGATAGCATTCAGACTAGAAATTAGAATCAACTGACTTCTGTAAGAGAAATGAGGCCGGTATGATCTTTGTAGTGGGTCTGTCTGAGCTGATTTTCCCCATACAGCCCTCATGCTGCAGTACTGGAAGCCAGAGGATGTTGATAACACACACCCTTGTTATGACTATCAGTGCCCACACAGCACCAAAGGTATGGGGGGGCAAGATTTGGGAGGGGATACAACCCGGACAGCCGACTCGAGATGACCAATAGGATATTCCATACCATCTGACGTCAGCTCAATGACAAAGGGAGGAGGACAGGGGGATTCGGGTGAAGACATTTGTCCTCCGAGCAACCGGTACGCGTTCTGGAGCCCTGCTTCCCGGGACAGGCCCGACACCGCCTGTGGATGGGCAGTAGAGAGTAACGGCTTTGTTGCTTTTGCTTCGCACGCCTGCGACCTTGCTTTCTCTGCTGCTTATTAAAACTGCTTCTTATCATAACCCACGGGTTTTCCTTTTCCATCTTACTCTCTCCCTGCTTGCCTTGTTGACGGAGGTTTTGGTGGGGGTGGGGGGAGTGATAGAGGGACTAGGGGTGGGCACCGGGCACCCAGCCAAGGTAAACCCACCACATCTTCCATTAAGAATAGAGAGAGAGAAAAAAAAAAGTACAACTATTCTGAAAATAGCTTTTCCCAGCTTTAAGAAAAGTATATGATGATATTTTCTGTGATTGTAGAGTACTGGACCTAACAAACTAGATCTGGTCAATCCCATTTTCTGTGTTCATAGGAGTTCCTTACACCTAGAAATGTTATTCTGGTTTTTGAATAGATTCAATTGTACCCATTTACATCTGCATTCACACTAAGAGTGAAGTGTAATCATACCTGAAATTAAGATACAGATGTTTTAAGCACAGCAATCACTATTTTGTGGAGCTAACTCTCAATAATTGTTACAGATTGTTTAAAGATTTGATTTTAGCAGGAGAAGTCTCCTAGTGCTTTCTCTTTTGTGAGAGCAGATATTTACTTAACAGAGCAGGTGAAAAAAACTCACATACATGTGCACAAACACTCTATGTTTGCTTTTAGACTTCAGATCTATTCAGACTTTAACTGTAGGTATGTGTGATTCGTTCTACATGTAAACCAAGTGAGTTATAAATGTTAAAGTGAAATCAAAATAAGCTTTTAAAATTCTTATTTATTATTCCGGGGTTGTATTTTTCCCAAAGCATCACTGAAATGACATTCAGAACAAGACTATGTAATGCTCCTCTTTGCCTACTGAAAAGACATTCCTCATGTTTTGTACATTGGCTCAGAAAGTCTAATACCTGATGCTTTTTCCCTATTTCACTATGGGGATGTACATTATAAAATGGTTTTAGCTTCATCTTCAGAATAATTCTATTCAGAAACAGTATTAATGAACTGTCTACCATCTTTATCACTCATTATTAATGCTTTTCCCACTCAGTTCTCGACCTGTCTGGCATTTCAATATCGTAGACATACTTTGTTCTTTATAATACTCCTTGCATACCTTAATATATATTGTATGCTTCAAATAACAGGACACTTACATCTTCATCCTGCAACAGCATTTTAATAGATTACAGAAAGTCTCTCAAAGCTACTGGAGTCCTGTGACAGCATCTTTTAATGAATCAAGGGCCCTATCTCATTGTCTCCTGGACTCTTGGACACATCTGCATTTTTACATTTACACTCAGAAGAGATATCTGAGTATGCAGAAGCACAGTATTTGTCAGTAGGAAATCCCAGATGCGCCCTGGATTTAGACAATGGCCCAGGAAGGATGGATTTAAGAAACAGCAAAAGAAATCCTTTTTTTTGTTGTGTATTTGTTGACTGGCTGCTTGACTGCAGTTCAATGCATGGATTTCAACTGGAAGTGAAAATCCAAGAAATCTCTGTCACGTTTGTCCTGAAAATGCCATTTCTTTTCCTTTAATGTTCCTTTATTTAGTACCAGTATAAACCTTGAAACAAGAACCTTTCTACAGGTGCAAACATATCTCTGGAAGGGAAATAAGTGTGGGAATAATCTTTAGTATATCTGGATGAACGTAGTGCAAATGTGACTTATAGCCTGTATGTACATTTGGAAGATTGTTCTACTTAGGTATCAAGAAACACTGTGAGTATCTTAGGATGCTGTGTGAAAACCGCATTTTCTAACACTTAAAAAACCCAGCTTAGATGTAGGATAAGTGAGGCAGAAGATGAACCATCTTTCATTTGTTGTACACCAATGCTTGTAGGGAAAGCACTGCCATCTTTCTCACTGGTATACCGTGTAGACAAGCCTCGCCATATTGCACTTGCAGTGGTTTTGTAAGCTGAGGAAAATGCTTGAGGTGCTGTTTAGCAAATGCAACGGAATGGATAGCAAAGATGGGATCACAGAATCACAGAATGGTAGGGGTTAGAAGGAACCTCTGGAGATCATCTAATCCAAACCCTCTGCCAAAGTAGGTTCAACTAGGTCAGGTTATACAGGGACATGTCCAGGCAGGCTATGAAAATCTCCAGAAAAGGAGATTCCACAACCGTTCTGGGCAGCCTGTTCCAGTGATCCATCACCCTCACAGGAAACAAATTTTTCCTGAAGTTGAGATGGAACTTTCTTTATTCCAGTTTGTGCCTGTTACCCCTTGTCCTATCACTTGGCCCCACTGAAAAGAGTCTATCCTCATCTTCCTGACACTCACCCTTCAGATATTTATAAACATCGATAAGATCCCCTCTCAGCCTTCTCCAGGCTAAACAGCCCCAGGTCTTTCAGCTTTTCCTCATAAGAGAGATGTTCCAGTCTCTTAATCATCCTTGTAGCTTTCCACTGGACTCTCTCCAGTAGTTTCCTGTCTCTCTTGAACTGAGGAGCCAAGAACTGGACAAAGTACTCCACATGTTGCCTCACCAGGGCACAGTAGAGGAGGAGGAGAACATCCCTCAACCTGCTGGTCACACTATTCTTAATCCACACCACTGATACCATTGGCCTTCTTGGCCAATCAAGGACCTTGCTGTCTCATGGTTAACTTATTGTCCATCAGGACTCCAAAGTCCTTCTCCACAGAGCTTCTTTTTGGTAGGTCACCCACTGTACTAGTGCATGAGGTTATTCCTCTCTAGGAGTGGGATTCTGTGGTTGCCCTTGTTGAACTTCATGAGGTTCCCCACTACCCAACTCTCCAGTCTATCCAGGACTCGATGAATGGCAGCATAGTCTGATGTGTCAACCATTCTTCCCAGTTTTGTATCATCATCAAACTTGCTGAGGGTACACTCTGTCCCTTCATCCAGCTTATTGCTGAAGATGTTCAACAAGACTGGACCCAGCACTGATTCCTGGGGAACACCACTAGCTACAGGCCTCCAACTGGACTCTGTGCCACTGATCATAACCCTCTAAGCTCTATTGTTCAATCAGTTCTCAATCCAAAAATCCTGATAATTAATTTGAACTGGTATGAGCTTGAATTCTGGGTTGTAGGAGAAAGGAAATAAAGAAAAAATATCTGAGGAAAAAATTAATCTCTGAAGAAGCAGGCACTTCCGCTGGAAGCCTGGCCCTGGTGGGACCCAGCCTGGAGCTCTCACCCAACTTGGAAATGAACAAACTGAATGACCAGGCTGGACTGGTAGTTTATGAAGCGTCTGGTGGCCTCTACTGGTGAATTGAAATGTTACATGGACATCTGCGCCTTCTCAGAATTCTTAAAAACTCTAGCTATTCATAAGGTAAAGCTTAGAGGTGTTTAATATTCACAGACTAGCCAGTTTGGGGGCCTGTCATGGTTGTTATTTCTTCTGTAATGCAAATGTGGTGGTCTATTAGTTTATGTCTTCTAGTCCAAGGGGTTTTCTCTCCTCAACTTGATATGGCATTTGCATGTATCTGGCCAAATAGATACATTTTCTCTTTTTGGGTGTCACAGAGAAGGATCCTTGAATTATTGCTGATCACATTTGATATACCCATGCTTAGCACAGAGTGTCCTGTTGCATTTCTATGTCTTTTAATGGATCATGAAGATAATGCAGAAAAAACTGATTTCAGGTTGTTTCCTGCATCATTCTTTTATCACAAAAGCTTTGTGTCTTGTTAGCATGAATTCATTTTGTACTTCTTACTTATGCATCCCTTGTAAGATTATTCAATATTCAGGTAGTTCTTACATGGTCTATTGTAATTTATTATCACTGAAGAAACAGTTAATGGGTATTTAAGAGGAAGTTACTGCTTGTGCTCAAACTCTGCTAACACTTTATTTGCTCCTTCATTGCTAATTAATTTGCTATATCTTCACAGATATCTCCTGTAATGCATTAGAAGTTCACTCGTGGCATTTGAATTAAATAATGGGATCTAAAATAAGCTGTTGATTTTTCCTTCTGTGATAGGTCTAACTTGCCATGAAGTAGTAGCTTTTCATTTTATTTTAGAAGAGCAAGGGCTTCTACGGAAACAGTGTAACTAAAGGGCTTGTGAAATGAATGAAGGCTGGCACACGACACAGGAAACAGAACTCAAGCTTGTTAACTCCAGGACCTACCCTTGCAGAACTGATTGAAGTAAGGGAGTTTTCGAAGAGATTTCCTTCAGTCTTTCAAGTTCTCAGATTTCAGAATTCACACTCTGTTAGTACTAGACACTAGGGTCTCAGGAAAGACACAGAGGTCTGCATCTCAGTTTCCTCCTATGCGAAACAAAAGGTGGATCTGGTAATAAACACTTCTTTGTAAAACATTTTTATATTTATGAATAACATTCCAACATAAGTTTATTCTTGCATGAAAATTGACCCCTATTCTACCATCTACATTTACACTTAAAAATGTTTTTTCCTATGATTCTTTGCAAATAAAGCTATCTCTGTGTTCTCAGCGCTCACACTTTCTACCATGTATGTGTCTACTCACTTGCCTAAATTCCGTATTAATGTTTTGAAACTCCCTTCTTTATGGAAATACTAGAGCCTAAATTCAAAATTCAAATGTTGTTCAAGTGTTGTGGGAGGAAGGGAGGGCATAAAGGAAGAGTTGGCTTGCTTTTCACCAAAAACTTAACAGGAACATTGAGCCTCAGCCACTTCATAGGAGCTGCCTGGGTATATGGGAGTTCTGATTAACCAGTTATGGGCCATTGTTTGAATTCCAGTTATTTGCATTAATAGGTATGACATCAGCGTTGGCTACCATATGAGATGAAGAAGGGAGAAAGGTCACGTATCTTCTCAGTAGTGTTGAAACTCTCCCTTCTATTAGGCTAGTAGGACAGGTAGGAGAGCTCTTGCATAACCTGGAGTCCTGTTTGGCATCCATGTCCAGATGCTGATGATATAGCACTCTGTTGACCTGAATACTAGCTTTACAAAGTATCTGTGACCTTTCCCTGTCAGTATCTCTTTTCCTAGGGCTTCTCCCTTGTTTTACACTATCACACCTAACACTGCCCTGAAAAAACAGGCTTCATATCAACCCTGCTGTGAGAAAGGGATTGGAGCAAATGAGTCCAGGTGTCTGCACAGCATGAGCCATTGTATGATTCTGTCTCTCAAGGAGATGATAATATGAATTGCTAGTCAACAGCTTAAACAAGATCAAATTCACTTATTGTAATCTCCAGTCATTTCATAGGCTGCTATGTCATCGGTTCCTTGCTCAGCTCCTCCAGGTGGCTTGTGTTTTGTGTTCTCATGTCACTTGTCTTCTCTGCAACATCATGGTACCAGCAAAAAGACTCCCATCTGGGCAGGTTATCCTTCTCCTCCAAAGGAGAATGATGTGCAGTTGGAAATGCTCTAGTGTGGTACAGGAGCTGGAAGGCTGGGTATGCTTATGTAAGCTTTCACAAGTAAATATCTTTCTTGAGCAATTTCTTAGCTGGCAAGGTCAAAACAACTCCTGAAAAATTAAACACACTCTGCTGTAAGAACTGATAATCACCCCAATCACACTAGCATCATTGAAGATGTTTCCATTTCTTTGGTGTGCCTGTCAATCTCTGCTCAGATTCCAGAGCAAAACGTAAGTTTGTATTGACAGCATACTCTAACCTTCTTCCCAGAAGAAAAGTCTTGTTGGTGTTTAATAAAGACATCTCTAGGCAGCCTCAAAAATTCTAGCTAACAATTAGTTTGTCTGTTTGTAACCAAACCATTGATAGTGACAAGTTACATGACTGCAGTACTGCAGCAGGGGTACCAGCCCCTTGCCTTCAATCTTCCCACTCTGCTTGCTTGCTTTCTGCCAGTTGCAAGGCTCCTGTAGCCCTTCAGTAACCCAGTGCATCTTGCTCAGAGTAACACAATAAAAGCAATGAGTGGCTTTTTGCCATCCTAGTGAACTGAATTGACTCACTAGAGAATGGACCAGTTACTGGGGTCAGTGCAAGGGCAGTTTGTTTTAGCCAGCTGGGGAAATCTCACCCAAGCTGTGTCTCCTGTTTTGGCTGTGGTTTTGTCAAATTTGATGGCAGACCTGGGAAAGTCTAGGAACTTGCGCTATCTTATACAGTCTAAATTATTTTGCTACTAGTTTTTTTATCATTTCTTTCACAATCTACAGCCCATTCCGTTTCTGAGGATGATGGAAGTTTCTGTTGCAGCCTGCCCCATATTCTAGCAATCAAACAGCTCTATTATTCAGTGCAAGAAAAACCTGGTAAGCCCTACAGAGCTGAATTTCTTTTCCCTGTTTTTGCATTCTTACATTGCTCCTTCTCAAGGGGATGTGATAGAAAACAATGTTTAGCTCAATTTCCTGTGAACAAAATGAAACCAAACCTGTCACAGAAGAATAATTCAGTGCAAAACTGATAATAATGAGGATGGTCTGATGAGCAGAAGTCTCTCAATCACAACATGCTCCCCACAGGACAGCATATTAACGGATACTGCATTGTGAATTGTCTTGAGAAAAGGCTTCTGGCCAAAACACTGTCATTCACAAGCAACCTGCTGCACTCAGAGAATGTAGGTTTTAATTATCTTGGGTAAAACAATCAATTTGGAGGGCAAGGTAAGTTAGGCTCCTGAATATTACTGATCACCTGGAAAATCACAATGAATGTATGTTTTTCTTCTCAATCTATCTTTCAACCTGCCGCTCATTCCCTGGGCTGTAACAAATGCATTAGATTTTGTTTAGCAAAGCAGCACCGCTGAAGAAAATCCATGAAATGGAACTCGAAAGAAAGTGGATTACCTAAATGAAAAAAGATATACTATTGTTAGTCACTTGCTCCTCATTCATTTCATGGAGATTTAATATACTTGTATGTGATTCCCAATTAAACAAAACAGTCTACCTACTGATATCTTCTCATTGACAACTGAACAACCACAGTTATTTCCTCTTGTTTCCTGGGACTTTTTTAGGACCATCACAACTCAGTGCCTCAGATAGCCAGAATGCTACACACTAACACTAAATATGTATTTACATTGCCTTTTCCTCTATTCTCTCCTAAACACCTATCTTGAAACTGCTACCATTGTGTGCAAAGTCCAATGCTTGCTCCCGGTAAAAGCAGGCTAATGCTGGCAGAGTAACACCGGGTGGCAGC